>JAVFBZ010165822.1:0-17097 GCA_032466195.1 Katharina tunicata
ATGTTTAAGCCTTCATTGTACAACACAGGTAGTTTGAATAGAAACGTAAAAAGAACAAATAAACACAAGAAGATATGGGCCTTTCTATGCATGTTCATTTTATTGCATCCCGCACGGCCCTTTTAACGGATTGATACGCAAAATCGATGGATCAAACATTTAAAAAATCTGCAATCTGACAAATGTATAACAAAATCTACTTTTAAAAATGTCTGATTTGAATGCAAAGAGCCGATTTCAGTGTGAACGAACCACTTCACCTAAATACTGATTTATTTGTGCGTTATCCAGTAAAATAAATAACGTTTCCTCTATTAACAACACAGACGTATTTAATATATATGGGAGAGCCAATATAACATTATGATTAATACATGGAGCAAGCCGTATTTATTTGTCCTGGATATGTTTGATATCTCCTGTTTTTTAATAGGGTTTAAATCGCTCCTGTTATTAGTCTTGAAGCTGTTTCAATAATTGTGTATCCACCACAATCTCAATGTAAACATACATAGCAGATGTCCTGTCGCAGGGAAGATTTGAAAAAATTGCATTGTTATATATTTGAAACGTATTTTACCCTAGATGATTACATGTTACAAACTTAATATTACCTTTATTAAATGTCAATGTATTGGGCTGGAATGAAGCATTAGTTTGCGAAGTAAATTATGTAAATTTAAATTTTCCACGTCTGCCAAAAGGTGCTTGTCTACCTTACTTAGTAGAAATAAACTACCTTATCACGTCTCCCTCCGGGATTTTTATTACAGTCCACGAGACAACAGTTTGCTCCGTTCTTTTACTCAAGTTCACTGGTTAAGAAATAGTTATCATTAAAGAGCGTCAGATCCGTCAGAGACTTTTGTGGGGTTTTTTTTTCATTTAGCCTACATTTTTCTATTTCCAGGCTGACAACCATAGCTACGTTTTCGGTGCTTGTATAACATAACATGGTCTATCAATTCTGTCAAATATATAATGGAGATTATTTTAAATTGAACAAACTCGTATTAACAGAAATGAACCTCTTAGCGCGAAGACGTTCCGGATGACTGAACGGGGTAATGGTTTTATTCTCGGACCATACTTTCATTAATGGGATTGCCAGTTTTGAAAACACTCTCAAAGTCGAGTCATTAGTACTTCAGGAAGTAATGCAAAACAGATCAAAGTGCCGGGGCGACGTGCTTTATGGAAAGTATTGACAAAATACCTTGAGTGTGGTGTCTGAATTACAAATAGTCTTGTTACCGTTGGCATCATTACCATCTGGAGACACGGAATACTATGATGATGGTCTGTGGTAGATTTACAATGTATGTATATTATGTGTATGCATAATACTTGTTTACCTTCTCCCTCTGTATAAACACATTTTTTCCTTAACTTACTAAATCACAGAGCGGTCATGCTGACACAGCCTCCTGCTTCAATATTTCAGATCAGATTAACGTAGATTCGAATGCAGCATACATAAAATACTATCATGGTTACCGTGTGCCCTTCTACAACTAAAGCCTATCGTCGATATCACCAGCCAAGGTTAATGTTTGTACCGTTTGTCGGCATGAACCACTAGTCCATTGTCAAATAGTTATCTCTAAAGTTGGGAGAGTGGAACCGTCGAGGTGTTAATTTATCCTGTGCTTCTAAAGCAATTACCTCCAGGGTTTTGTTAGTACTGGAGAAAAACACCCTAAGTGACTTTGTATACGCAGAAGGAAGCTGAAACTCATTCAGGATCAGCCGTTTTCTAGCTCTATTTCGATAGACAATAGGGATGCACTGCTGGCATTTCTTAACATAAGATCTAAATTTTAAACATGGATTCAACAGAAAGTAGTGCACCACATCCCGGGACCATTTGTTCTAGTAAACAAAATAACTATTTGGATGAATTGTTTTTGAAGGTCTCCTAGAGTTTTCATTTACGATATCAATACAATTTATTTTTAAATTTCTGGAAACGAAACAGAAATGGTATATATACATATACAAAAGCCAGTTGACAAACCCTGTCATGTTTAAAAAATAAAAACCAGCCCAAGTAAAGCAGCAGCCACGTTACTATAATAGAACCGTTGATGCCTTAGGTAACGTTTGACTCACTTGCTGTGTCGTGAAATGATGCAGTAAAATGTCACGATATGTCTTATGTATAAGGCGCCATTTTATTTGTTCTCCAGTTTGTTTACACTGTTGAAACCGCCTGTCACTGGCTGGCGTGCTGTTTAAGCAATAGTTTGTTTGAGCCACATTGGATCTTTCAACGGCAATCGGGATCATCGTTACAGTCTAGAAAGTCAAGATTGCTATTGTGACGTAACCCCTTTCTTTCAATGTTCCACGTTTGAGTCGAGGATTTTGATATCAGAAACAATGCATTGACTGTTTCGGATATCTGATACTGCAGAATACTAAACTTTGACAATGCGCAGTTTTAACCTTTAAAACACGTAAACTCACTTTTGATACAATTTATGTTTTCAACCTTATCCCATTTGTATTTCTTCTATTTCTTATTTATATATACTTCTTTATGTTACATGTCGATTGTAATAATCTGATGTATTTGGTAGAGGGCGGTAAAGCAAAGGTGTCAATTTATTTTATGCACCTAGAGAAATTATAACTGGGGTTTGGTTTATACAAGTACGGGGGGAAAACATGTGGCATTATTTTTATCGAGATGTGTTCACAGTTGTCGGACACAAAGAGATCAATCTTGTTTAAATAAATAAAGCTTTCGTGGCGTCTGAAATTAAAACGTGTGTAAAGATTTGTCTAGCTTCATAATGACCTTTACGCGTTAAAGGAACTTCCTGCTCAATTTTGTGTCATCAGTTGAATTCCACAACCAAATCTGCTGAGCGCCGACGTGATAACATTTTTAGCTAGCGGTTGAAAATGACTGCTGGTTAAAGAAGAAAAACAAATGTACTTGCACTTCATACGTACCTCGATTATTGTGTTTTGTGTAGCATTAATATTTCCATTATGTCTCAATTTTATCGAAAGTGATGGAAATTTCAATAAAATGTATTTAATTTTGTCTTACCAAAATGAAAGTCATCAGTGCTGTCTTTGGCGAAGACGGATCTAAAGATTCTCCATAATCGAATATGGAATTTACTTTAAAATAAAAACATGAATTCCATCACAAGGGATACAAATTTCCTGGCCTTTTGGTGCAAGAAATATATCCAAAAGACGACATAAGCTAAAGTCAGACCAAGCCGATTAGGCGCGAAGCGACGCGACTGAACAGTCTTGTACAATCGTGGCTAGTCTGAAGAAGTCGGCAGTGTTCATGTCACACTGCACCGATTTCTTTCGTCGACGTCATAACATTGCTTTGTTGACATCAAGCAACAATGGAAATTCAGTGCTGCTCTTAAATGACGTTAGACTACGATTGAACATGTGCGACTAGTCCGGATTGTCTGCGACTGCATTTGACGCCAATCGTGCGTCCAATCGCATCGCGTCGGACATTAGCTTTAGAGGGCCTTTATTATTTCATTTCCGGTAGTAGTATCTTGTGCCATTAGGCACTTACGCGGCCGATGTTTGTAACATAAGACGGTGCACTCGATCACGCCTCATCGCTTCACTTATCATGAATACTGATGCCGAATGCTGAATTAACTTCAAACACGGGGTAGGGTTCAATTTAAGGATAAATTTATACCATACGGCATTTTTTGATATAAATAACATTCAGTGAAGCCGTCATTTAATTTTTGTTTAAACACGTATGCGCTGGTTGCAACCTGTCCACTTCAGCGACAAATGCATGTTTGCTTTATATTCGCTCTATCCCGAAGCCCAGTTTCTATAATTCATTATCAATTTTTTGTTATTTGAGCACACTTGCAGAAAAAAACCTTGTTCAATTCGTAGGAACATGCTGATGCAAAAGTAATTGTTTTCTGCTGTAACATAGCTTAAACTAACGGAATTGTTTTTTTAAACCGTGAGAAAATAAAATGAAAACACAACGCTGAAAGTGTCTTATTTTAAAGCCTTTTTTGCCAGTCGAGTGGTCGAAGCCAAGTCCCCCTCTGGATTTGTAGGTGTACAAATAGAACTTTACACAGACTGTTAGCTCCATACACAATGCGTTACTTATCAGTATTTTTTGTTCATTTTTCAATCACTATAGTCATCTGTTTAGTTGCACATGGACAATAATGAGATGTGATTGGAAATGACGAATGTGTCCTTTTACCTTCTCACAACTTTAACTTTTAGCCACACAAAAAACGACAACGTGAACAAATGAATGTTCAGAGATTCTCCGTAATATCTAACTAGGCTCATATACATATTTTTAACAACCTTAAACAAGGACTACAGTCACTGAATGCCCATCTATGCGGATCGTGACATAAACAACAGCTTCCACACTGCCCTGGATAACCTTCCGGAAAACAAAACAATTGTCCCACATTATGTACTTCCAATTAATGAACCTGGACAAGAAAAAGTCAGAGAATTGTGTCAACAAATGCCATACTGTACACGATTATATTATCTGTAGATTGTTGGATGTCGCCGTAAAGTAGAAAATAGAAATCAAGAAATATAACGGTCTACTAATCTAGGCACTCTCCATATTTATATTTTTGAGAAGCATTTTATAACGATGTCCATAAAACATTACTAGTGATTGGCAAATGTCAACTTAGTTTGTTTTGTAGCAGTCAAAACAGATGCTGTCTAGTATCAGCTCTTGGTTACACACCACTCCCGTCTTCTGCAATTTGACATCTGACAGTATACGCTCTTTTGTATGAAAATCAAAATATAAGTCAACAATATCATGCGTCGAGTGGTTTCAGAAGATGCGTGCGAAACACTCATAAACTTAGTTTTTTTCCAAGAACGCAATAAAAGATGATATCAGATATCCGCTCTGGATTCTATAACACTCCCGTGTGGTGTATATAACTTAACAGATACGGTACAGGCTGTTTAATATTTCCTTACATCGTATGCATTATAAAAAAAAGATAAAAACAATATTGATGGTTCTGTTCTAGAGGAATAAATCTTTACGTTGTTAAATACCGATATTTATCAGCAGCGACGCTCTTAAGGAAGGACTAATACTTCTATGTTTAGGCCTATGTTGTGCTGTTGTGTGTTATTGTTTATTACAGCCAGGTACCACACAGTGTATATGGTTCGCTTTCTGAACTACAACCAGACTATTATTCATGACATTGCCATCTGGACATCATATTCATTATATATTACTGGGTGTTTGTGATAAAATAACAGCACCATCCTCTTGTGTGTATGGAATCACATGGCTGATATCTAACGGCTCAGTCGAGTCCTTCAGCAATTGGTAAAGGTTTCTAATAGAAACTACTACGTGAATGATAACCCTGTTGACATGACCATGCACATGGGTTTCTAAAGCGCAATGGTTGCTAGGGTTGGCAGAAAGAAGACGATGTCATGACATTATTTCACTTTTATATATGAGAAACATTCTGATCCTTAGTGGTCCGCCATGCTTATTGTCTGTCCTAGTTACAAGTCCAATGGCATTTCTTACAAATTAGGCACATATTTAATCTTTTGAAAGGAATAAGAAAGACAATTTAGGAATCCTCTTGTCCTCATGGTGTAGAGGACAAAAATCAAACGATATCGTATTGATTGAAACAAGTACCAACTTTGAATTACCAATGATAGTGTCAGGAAATTATTTTCAAAATGTTTACAATGGAAATGATAATAAAATCGCGAGTTCATAATTACATTTTAAATCAATTGGTACATCTAAAAATGCAGCGTATGTAAAGCTGCAGTTTGGATGTTTTTTTTATTCCAGAAGAAACATTTCAAGGACTTTAACTCGGCTGGTATTTTTTTGTGAAATGATGCAGTCAGATGTCACCAAAGATTCTTGAGCTTTGATATAATTGATAATTTCTATTAGAGTATGAAAGTATTTATATGTTATTTATAATCACTTCAATATATTCGAAATAGTTTGATCGTTATTCTATAAACTTCCTTATGAGTGACAACTTCTAGGTATGTTGGGTACAACGTTTCAACGGCGTTTAAGAGACCATTATCAAGTAATGGTAGCTGATCAAGGTAGAAACGTTTTGCCACGTTTACCGAGAATTAAGGTGCCAATCTTACGGAAGTTAGTAACGGTATTATTACCTTTATCTTCTAAATGCCTCCAATATGAGTCTCTTTTTAGATAAGTGTTTTTTCTAAACAAGCAGATTTTTGTTATATTTTTCTGAAGCTTTTTCTGATTTATCACTTACTGAGTTCATATATGTCAGAATACTGCTTTCCTGATATGCTTCCAAATCCAGAAATCCATGGATTAACAATGGTCGCTCATTGTTAAAAATTAGTCAGTCAACGAGGATCGTCATCGTCAATAAACTATCATGTAAAAGAAACTACTGAATTTAAACTTTCAATTTTTTGTTGTTGTTTTCTTTCCTTTTTTGTTAGGTTGCAGTTCAGAAAATTGATCATTTGCAGACGGGAGTATTTCTAAAACTTTTCACTCGTCAATTTGTCAATCGCAGAAATTGGCTATCAGGGCCTTCAACTCTAAATAAAGTTGGACTTTTTCTTACTTCAACGTAGTGGGATCATATTAGGTATGTACACAACATCGACTGATCAAAAATTGCACTAATCTGACATCAGGCAAATTAATAACGATATCTATATTTAAAAATGGCTGTTTTTTTGTTAAAGGGGGCTAATTCCATATAAATCAACCACTAATTCCTAGGACGCAGTCTTCACACAAAAATCGATTTTTGTTTACGTTATGCAGTTCGGTCAAATAGTTGTTGCTCTATTCACACCAGAGGTTTATTAAACAAATAAATAATGTTATATTGTTCAAGAGCAATACAACATGATTGTTACATGGAGCAAGCCTTAATACTTTTTTGTCCCTACAGTTTTGATTTCTCATGTTTGTTATTAGGATTTAAATCGCTCGAATTTCCATCCTTAAGTTTGACATAATAGAGAAGCGTGACAACTCCAAAGAACGACAAAAAGAATTTATGTTAAATGTATGTATCTGTTGAAGATGGTTTTATTAAACCGAAATATACAGTCAACACGGATTGTTCGTCATTCTTTTGATTTGTCACGATACTCTTTTAAATCACCCCTGTTATTAGTTTCGACGCTGTTTTAATAATAGTGTACTGTTTTCTACCTTAATCTGACTGTTATCATCCATAGCAAATGGCAGTAAATATTTGCAAAATTGCATTGCGATATATTTGCGAAGTACTTTACCCAATGGGAGTTTTGTTCATCATCAAAAGCTTTTCACGGCTGCGAATTTTTTAATAATTTAATAAAAAACAATAGTCTTGACTTCTTTGCTTAATAGATATAAACTACCTTAATTTTATCACGTCCTTCTTCCAGATTGAAACAAAATATTGATTTAGTCCACGAGACACAATTTAGCTCAATTTTTCAAATCAAGATCTTTAGTCTGCAGTAAGGTAAAGTACATGTATCATCTGAACACGACAGGAATTTAGCAGAGAGTTTTGTGTTTTTCCTATACTTACATCCAAATAATCAAATTGTGTCTATTTGAAGTCTGACAAACTAAACGAAGTTGGATTCACTCAGTGTTCGTAGAGCATAAAATAGACTATTAATTCCGTCAAATATCTGATAGATACCCGTTGACAACCAAGTGACGAAAAGGAACATTTAGTCGCCTAGCTGGCTCCTGAGCGGGCAAGGGTTTGGACACCTTTTTACCGCTATCTTTGTTCCCTGTATGACTTTGAGATCAATATTGTGGAGATCTGGGGCTAATTTTGGAGTGCGCCTGTTTGCAATTAAATCTATTAAAGCTCTATCTATTATTATTTTTGAACTACTGATTGCCTGAAACTGTATTATAATTATGTATTTATATTTCATATTGGCATACATGTATGTATACCCTTTGTACAACTTGGTGAATAAATGAAATGAAATGAACCTCTGGGCGCCAAGGCGTTTTGGGTGACTGAACGGGGTAATGACTATGTACTCTGAGCATAATTTCATTAATTGTATTGACAAAAACCAAAAGGAACGAAATACTGTGTCTGGGGTGTCAGAGTTACTTGTTCTTAATGTGATTGATGTCTAACGTCGTATGGAAGGGTTTTTTCACTTATTTGACGACTTTGCTTTGCCGGTGTTTGGTGGAAAACCGGGACAAACTCTCATAAAAGCGATCCTACTGGAAACCTCCATATTTATTATGAATTACAATTAGTACTGATATTATTATTAATGTCATTACCATCTGGTGACACAAAATGCTATGTTGATGGTTTGTGGAAGATTTACAACACCTGTTATGTGTACGCAATCACATGGGCCGTACATAACTGTTTAACCCCACCCCCTCTCATGTATAACATAATCACAATGTTTCCAAGACGTTCTAAATCATAAAGACGGCTATGCTGACACAGCCACCTGCTTCAATATTTCATATCAGATTACATGGAAAATAATACCAGGTATATTTTCATCACAGCTTATGATTGGCATACGTGCAATATTAATAAAGGGTTGATATTTATCAAGAAAACGTTTTCTATGTAAGTAGATTTTTGTTTAATCAGTCTGAAAGATTGTTGTATTATATTAATCCAGCATTCATATTTATCCAGAAAATCCTAACATGTGAACAAAACGACGTACAAACGCCAAGAAAACTAGAAAGCAAACCGATGAATTTAAACGAACAATTTCAATACAGCTTTTTTTAAATATTGTGTCTGTCAGCAAGTTATCACCCAATGCTGCCACAGGGATAGACTAGAATTTTAAAACTTCTAAATAATGTAGAGATACAGACGGGTAATATACAAAATCGATAGACCAGTAAATAATTCATAAAACTACCATCAGATAAATAAACAACATGGCGGAATGTAAATGGCTGCTATTCACTGAAAATGATCTAATGTAATGTGAACCAACCACTTATTTCTGTGACACGTGTTCACATATAAACATCGGTGTTTGTATACGTTATATAATCAGATCAGTAACTGTTGTTTTATTATTAACATAATAGCTTAATTCGCCAAATACAATCATGAAAGTTAAATTTCTAGGAAAAATATATGGGATAGTTGATAAAATATCACGATTTCTACATTAAGCAAGCCGGGTTTTTTTTTTCTTTTGGCTAGGTTTTAAATATCCTGTCTGTCTTCACGGTTTAAAGTATCCGTCGCTAGCTTCCATGCTTTTCTAACAATATTAAGATACATGGATGACGACAACAGAAAGGACACGCTCATCTGATCGCTATATGTATTAAACCTCTTCTTTAAGAACGAATCGAAATTGTCATTATCAACTAAAATAGATAAATTTTAGGAGTAAATGAAGTGTGAAAACAGTGCTTAATAATGTTTCTAATAACGATGGCAACATTCAATATCCTACGTCAGTAAAATGTGTGACTTTGCAAGCTTGATATAATAACTTGCTTAATAGATATAAACTGTCTTCATTTGATGACGTTTCTCTTTAGATTGTTTTCAGTCCGTGTGGCGCCAGTTTGGTACATTGTGTTAATTCGATCTCACCAGTCTGTAAAAAGGTATCATAATTGAACGTCAAAAGTTTTGTGAGTTGAAAGTTTTGTGCTGTCTCATTTAGCCTTCGTACAGTCGATAGGAATCAAATTATTTATATTTCAAGTCTGACAACCAAAACGAAGTTCGACCCACTCAGTGTCGGTACAGCACAAAATGGACTATCACTACTGTCGAATATCAAATGGACACCCGATTCTTTCCGGTTTGACAACCAACTAACGGAAATGGACCGCTTAACGTGAAGGCGTTCTGGATGAATGAACGGGGTAATGAGTTTGTATCCATTCAATCCTTAACTGGATTGGCAGTTTTGTAAACAATGCCATTGCCTTGATAGTTAGTCCATAATGATGTACAAACGCGTACGAGACAACCGTTTTAAAAGTTTTAATAGTGTATTCCGCCAACGGTTTTATATCTGTTAAACACACTTTCAATGTACTTTATTGTATCTCGTACTAATTTGCCGATTATTTATATCTACTAGACTGGTAAAGAATATTTAACGTTTACGTACATTTTCAAATTTGTTTGCTTCCTTGACACGATAGGGGCTGCGCGTTGGCTCTGTGGTTGAGCGTTGGACTACGGAGTCCCCTTCACTGTATCCGGAATAGGTTCGATTGCCCATGTGGACCTCAGGTATATAAGGGTAGCTTTATGGTGTCTGCGTAGATTGCGCATTACTTTTTAAGAGGTTTCCTATCAGTTTTCCACCGTACAACGGCAGCGCAAAGTCGTCATATAGATAATATACTTTTGAGTACGACATTAAACACCAATCCTGACATGGACATCAACATGTACGTGTGGTTTCTTAAATGTTATCCATTCCGTTGTTCCCAATTGATTGGAGGATAACTCTTTGACAATCGTGTGTGTTTAATCAGTTCTGCAATGACAGGAGGGCTTACCTCTAAGTGAAACACCTGGGTCTACTCGGCCTCCCATTTCACGCTATATAACTAAGCTAATCAGGTCTGAACATTTAAAGATATCAGCAAACAGAAATGTCTATTTCCAGAACAAATCATGTTCCTACTCAAAAGTTGTTTGTATTTGGAAACATATGGGCCTACATTTATCTATCCCTGGTTAACTTTAACTATTTTACACTAGTAGAGAGGAATGTATATATAATTTTGTTCACATGGATCAGACGATTTATGTGCCATAACTTTGTCTGGACAAAGAAGAAAGATCGAGTAATCCTAAATTAATTAGTCATTTATGAATCTCTATTAATTCGCTTGCTGAACGTGTTACATGCCCGTTTGAAATATATAAGGCAGTAAGTCGTCGAGAAATATGTAGTACACCATCCACTAGAAAAGAACAATCCGGAAACCATCAGTGCCTATTAGAATATGAAGTGACAGAGGCACACTTAATATCATTAAAAGTACTTATGCCGGTAGTAACATCTTAATTTTATGGCACAATTATTTTTGACATTGTAATGTTGTTCAAATAACTTTGTGCTAATCTACTTAATAATCGGTTGACAAAATTGAACGAAATGGTCCAGTTACATTAACCACAGTGCGCACACAAAATATATAATGTTTATTTGAAAATGCAATGTACATGTAACTGGACAAATTATTTCCATTTCAATAAGGATGTACTAAATTTGTCATGGTTTACCATCATCGTTTCTACACTACATCACTTTTTCCTAACATCTAAAGAGCCAATACACATCATCAACATCTGCCCTACCTAACTAACACTGTCACTTCCATTCCACGGTGTTATAGTCCAGCCTTCCCAATTTGTGTGTATATATATATATATATCGTGAGCCTCTGTAGGTCAGTCGGCTGACCAGATACCCGAGTTCGAATACCGGTGGAGGCAAACACAATTTTCTTTCTCTACATTTATACCCCGTAAAAATATATAATCCCGGTATATATGTAAACAAACATAGACTTTTGACTTACATGTGTACTTCAAACCATTATATAACTAATCTTGTGTTCCATTGTTTGTTTTAAATTTAAGCTCTATTGTGTTCCTGTTAAGTCATATTTACCTCACATGCTTTTCACATGACTGGTTAGCATTCCCACTTATGTATCGTCTTTTGTTATACATATAATCTTTTTCATTTCCCAATCCACCAATACAATTTGTATTGTTTATTTGTTTGAAAAGTATCCCATGAATGTTTTTTGGCATTCACCATTAAACCAGTATATGTAACGAATAGCCCAGGGAGAACTACTGGATATGTGACAAGTGGCCATGAACAGTACTAAATAAATGGTTACATGACGACTAAGCATGCAAGATCATCAATTTATAATCCCCTTCAGTAAATTGGTCATGATGTATAACAAAAATACCAATTTACGCACATGTCCTGCAAAGGCCCTCAATTGTATTATATCTACGTATCAAGGCCTCAGCACAAACTATAGCGCGAGCAAGGGCACGAGTTTGTAAGCGAAATCATGCTTCTTGTAGATGACGAGATTAATGCTCATAGAAATGGATTGAAAATATCACTTAACTGTGAGTGCATGCGCAGTGTTAGCCGTCGGCACCTATAGCTTAAAAAGTCCCTTTATCAACTTCCTGTTTTCGATTATTTTTCATTTGTCCGTCTTAATCAGACTTCCATTGCCGTAGCTTATTCCCGGGGTAAAATGAGTGTCGGCATCTCGATGTTAATTTATCCTGTGGTCCCAGAGTAATTACCTTGGGGTTTTTGTTAATCCTCTCACAATGAGACAATCTCTATATATAAACCATTGGGGACTAAGGGACAGAATCACGATCAGCTAGCGTCTTTAAAAGCCAGTAGTTCCACAGACCAATTTCGAGTAGCGTAGAATAAGAGAAACCCCGACAGGAAGTCATGTTGGTATATATAATATATCTCAATTGTATTATGCCATCATCCATTAAACACATCAAAAGTTCATACACACACAAGCACCTGTAAAATTCTATAATTAACTTACGTCCAGTTTGGTCACTGGTCAACTGAAGTTTGACTTTACTTGATTGTATTTTTGTTTTGATACCAGAAAAAAATAGTTGATTCGCCATGGATTCTGCATTGAAAGCACAACCATAAGTGAACTGTACGGATAAACGTTTTGAAAAAGCAATTAATACTTTAATCTTGGTACTAACTAAGTCGCTGCAGTGTGAACACGTTTGAGGTATACTATTACTTCATGATGTCCCTATTAAGTTTCACTCTTTTCTTAAACCGGCTTATCTCGCTAGCCTGAAACATGAGTATGGCATTTGGTGTGCATGCCTTGGAACAAACATATTGCTAAGTTTGATTTCCCATTTAATACAGAAAATAGCTTACTGCATTTTATGGCATTTTTCTCAATTTTCCATTTAAGCATTCTGGCAATAGATTCCATGCTGTGCTTGAAAACCATCAAATAAGCAAATATAGAATTAGTACTTATCTTGATTAATTGTCACACACTGATGACCAATTCATTGGTGATACTCCCCATATGAGATAAGGGTGTATCTGACCATAATATCTGCGTTATCGGTTACATCTCCAATCCCACTGATCATACTTGAACCACAAATCCAGTTCACGTACACACGATATATATAGCCGGAAACTATAATGGGGTATTTATTAGAGCTACTCATTCCCTGAAGGCAATTTAGGTCACTTGCTATTTAAAACAACGACAAGTAGAATTGGCCTGTAATAATGGAACGTGAGAACAGTAGAAAGAGTTTGTTAATAGCGAGGCTTCGAAATGCAGATTTTGCGTAAATAGGGTCAGCTTGTGGTCCCCATTAACTACGGACTGTGAAATAGGAGTACACATTCAATTACTCCTTTGAAGCCAAACACTATTTATCATTGCTTCGTAGGGCGACTAATAACTGACCTAAACAATGCGCCATATTTCTTCTCAGCTATCCGGAAAAAAACCGTCAGCTTGAATTATTTAGAGACTGGTTAAAGATATATTCTGTTTGAACCAAGAGCGCATCGATTTTCGCCTCTTGAATATTTAAAGCCTGCTACATGTCCCAAATATCACAATTATTTATCGAAATAGATAGCTGTCCCTTTATCAAGTCCGTTATCAAGCGGACAAGCTCTTTTTCACAGGAGAATCTTTTGGTAAATGTATAGGTTTCACGGGACCGCTAAGTGAGCATCTGCGAAAATGTTCTTCGCAAATTGATGGTAAACAAACTTTTCCTTTCCAAGGAAATCAGACATCAGTCATTGTATACGAATGACGTGTTTTTTTCAATATGAATTGTTTGGGAGTATAACGCTTATGAAACATTCATATGCGTGGTAAAGTTCATATGCGTGGTAAAGCTTAAAAGTCACGCGTGTTTACATGTGCTTCATTTAGCCTCCAGAGAAAAAGGCGATTTAAGAATAGCAAATTTTTAGCATATGAGAATTCAATTTGAAGTTGACATGATTATGGAAAGAACTTGAAATGGACTCTTATGATTAAAATGAAAAGGGGAGGAGTTCAAAGTAATATATTAGCAAAAGGGCCAATCTGAATTATAAAGTAAGTATAAATCTAAACTTAAGGTCCTAATTATAACAATCAACGGATTGGATTAATTATAACATAGATAATGTTACAGCGTATAGCGTCACGTACCCCAATCTGTTCGACGACTGGTTAACATAATTATGTTATTCATTGTTGCTGGAGCTGTATATTTCAAGGACTGCAATTCAGTTTTCTATGTCATTCCGTCCCGTACAAAGCTGTTGAACTGAAAGTTTAAAGCCAACAATTGATGCACACGACTTCTCTACTGAAAATTACAATTTTTGTTAAAGTACACATGCACACGTTTCATGCAGTTTGGCATTTCGACAGGCAGCAAGAGAATACACCAGAGTTAACTTACTGGAAAATAGATCTGAAATCATTCTCAGCACTGAATTGGAGCAAGTTTCTTCCACATATGAACAGTATTACAAATAAATTATTCTGCAGCCCTTCTCAGCCATTCTCTGTAACTCCCAATTTCAGATCAACCATTGTTGGAGGAAACTGGATATATAGAACCCCAAAGGCCGCGACCTTTCGATAGTAGCCGTTTACAATCAATCGAGATAAGTATTATTTATATAACTTAATTGTTTGGTCTCGAGCACACCATGTAATCCATTACCAGATTGCTACAACAAAAAATTCGATGTTCTGCAAATAAATTGAACAATACATTCAAAACTTTTACCGATAAATTATAACTCATGACGCCTTGAAAGTAAATTACTTCGTCTATAAACAAGGTGTTTCGTGTTACCAACAGTTACACGTGTGCGATAAAATCCTTGGTAATGCACTGAGTTCAATATATGCGAACTCATTTGGTTCATCGGTGAACCATGGGACCGACTAAACGTGGTTGCAATAATATATGAGATTGTTGATTATTGAATGATATCGCACTAACCGAAAAATGTTAGGCACAAACATACAGCAACCAAACGGAGGTTTTACACAAATATACGGATAAGTCATCAATTTCTGTGGGACCTTTGGTCTTTTATTGACATTGATAATATGTTTGAAGAATCTAACACACAAGCTGTCAGTGTTGCGGTGCGTCATTATTGAATAGCAATGAAAACTTATATTTCAATCAATCTAATGAGGATTTAAGCCCTCCCTAGCAGTGTCATTCTTGATGGCAATTTGACGATGAAGGGGAATGGTAGAGGTGGAAATATTCGGCTCCAAAATAATCACTACAACAGTAACTCGATTACAAGTTTCATTTTATCCCATATGCAGTACTTTAAAACACTTAATAGTGGGGCTTCTGTTTGATATGACATAAACAGCGGTGGTAAACAAACATGTAGGCACTATAGGGAATATTTAAGCACCACACAAGCAAAGCATTAATTAGGAACAAGGATTAATCCACGCAAACTTTCAGTTTTAATGGTTTCATTAAATCAAAGCCAGATGGGAACATATTTATTCGTCGACATTTACGGTGAATTAGCTCCATGTCCACAGAACAAATTGGACAATAAATTCTTGGATCTGTCCATGAATTAGAATTGCTTCGATCATAAAACAAAATTACTTAATTAAAATAAACTATTAACGAGGCATTCCAATCAACTTCCCATTACAATGAAAGTGTTCGACACTATGTGTGGTGGGTGGAGACGGATTTTTTGCCATTCCTTTGGTAACCATTATTGTTGGAAGGAACCGATCACACGGTATGTATAATAATACAAGGGAGACACGAATATTTATAAATTGCCCATGTGGTAGGTAGCAAGACACGCCCTCTTGTACTCCAGAAGACAAAAGGCGACTAAATTATAAGAACTTCCTTATATATGAAATACAATGTGTCCCTACTGTAGCCAAACATAACTAGGTTCATAAACCAACTGATAGTAAAACAATATTGTCATGAATGAAACGTTCATTTTCTTTTAGCTTTTCGGTCATTCCGGAGTAGCAACGTCCTGTGCGTATAACAGTCAAGAAATGGGGACAAAAAAAAAAAAACAGACAAAATCTAATATAGGAACGTACTAATTCAATATAAGCCTTCTAATAATAAAAGAAACCTTAGATCAGCTAGAGCCAAGAGAATATTATATAATCCAGACTCGTCTATCATATGAGTGATCACTGTTACAAACGTCATTGGCCACATCTTGATGAAATCATGTATCTTAATCATTCCCTGAACTGTCAATCGACTATACAGACTCGGTCCATGAAGAACTAAAGCAGTTGACCTATAGGCTCACGCGTCCACTGTAGCTGAATGTCAATTAGAGAAGAGTTATGTTAAAAGGTTGTCAGAATATGCCGTCCGGGACGGGGGCAAATCAGCTTAGCATATAAAGAGATAGTCGATGCCGGATTTATATGACCAGTATCTTTCGCGAGCCTTTATCACGCGTTCATCTTCGTGGCAAAGAATGTGTGCTGCCGACAGTCTAGAACACATGCCAAGCTGGATATCGGATGTTCATTAGAAACATTTGAAGAAGAAATAATACCTGTTCTACTCGCTATCGTCGTGTAGATTAAGCTGATCAGATTACTCCAGTCTGGCAACGGGTCCACAGAATCTTTCTTAGTGTTACATATTATTTACTCTCTGCCAATATGTAATCTTTGGTTCGAAATATAATTTTCCGAACAAAATAAATACAGGAACAATTATATACGTTGATTAGTTAATAGTACGTGATGTATTCATATAACTGAAGGCTTCAATTCGTTGTAATTTGTATTATTATTAATAAGCTATACTATTTTTTTAAAAAGCATTTACAAAGACAAGGTTGACTAAGTGCACAATAATCTAGCTGGTAAAATGTTAATTGAGGTATTGATTATCATATATATATATTTTTGTATAAATGTAGAGAAAGAAAATTTTGCTTGCCTCCACCGGGATTCGAACTCGGGTCTCT
>JAVFBZ010165833.1:0-10883 GCA_032466195.1 Katharina tunicata
GAATAAACTCAGAAGTTGTTAATCCATAGTAGTTCCTGTGTTATTATATAGCCAACTTCTAAATGCCACTTAAAGAATGCATGAGTTGTATTGAACAATATATAGCTTATTGTGGCAGATGCTTTCGTTTAATATCTAAAATATATATTACTTTCAATTCCAATACATATAATTAAAGCCTATCGTCTAGCTCTCCGGACTAGGGAAATACGTGATATCAGTTAGCCGCTTGTAAGTAGATTAAATCATAAGTAGGCCAAAACAAAATTGACAGGTAGATTGTCTTCTGTATACACATTTGAACGTGGACTTTCCCCAGCCAACTGCTCAATAACTATACTGACGTGAAGTGTCCATATTAGAACATCTTGAACAATCGTGCAGATTGGGCAACACTATCCCCCAGTATGCTTTTGCGAAGCAGTTATCAGAAGTCAATATACCGTCAGGGTCAGTGTATCAGTCTTTTTAACAGAAAATTGCAAGCAAAACGGTATAAAAGGAATTAAGTATAACGTTAATAGATATTACAGTCGGTGTATTGTGGTGTTATTACAAGCATATAATGGCAACTATAAGCCGCGTAGTAGAAATGATAAAATAAATAAATATATACATTTCGATAAAGGAGATCAATATATACCGTATATTGATACCTCTACATTGAGGTAGGTTTTAAAATAGCGTTATGTTACAATCCGAGTGACGATTATGACCCAAGACTAAATCCCTCCCACTCAGCTCTGAGGACGCACAGACACATTGGGTTTACCTGTATGCGAACAATCACTGACTCAGGTGAGATGACCTACTTTTCATTCCAAAGCCACGCCAGAACGATGTCACAAACATCATGGCCGCTCGACCGATGAATATATTTATTTTGAGAGTTTTATGAGTTTATAAATGGACTAAAGGCTAAACAAAGAAGAGTGTAAATATATCCCGGGACACAAGGAAACGAGGGATAGGAATTGCCCGGCATGTCTTAGTTATTAATTGTATTTGTGAAGACTCACAGAAATTGTGTCATTAACTTAAAATGGCTGAATGTTAAGTGAACATTCTCCACCTGACGATAGACATTGCCACTCAAGATTCACAGGAAAGTCTGAGACACAAACCAGAGTGAAAACCATCGTAACTATGCCCAACACACAGGGAACGGCCAGAGAGCCATTTGGTGTTACTATTCTTCTCTTTCTAATTGCTGGTCAGCTGACAATCTCCTCAGGTGAGTGGGTTTACCTGTCAGTGTAACCCCGAACTAAGAAATATATTTGGGTATCTTTGGGTAATTCGTCGGACCCCTAAGAGGATTCTGTTTGTATAAAAGTTGTGATTACTCAATTTCTTGAAACTTCATGATAATTTTGGTGATGGACTTCAGTTATCCATAATCATCCATCATAAAGTTTGTCAAATAATATAGTGCAAGTGAAAATATACATCGAATCACTAGTACATTCACATGAAACGATGACTCTTAAAATGTACTCTAAAAAAGTTTGAGCGTTAAGGACAGAGCATTAAGTCCCTTCAAAGGGAAGACTACTGGCATGGAATTTCTATTTATTGTGTATTATTCACAAAAACTGTACGCATTATCTGCAACATAATTTTTGTTTCAAAAAATTTGTTTGAAGATAGCCTTTTGAATTTTAACACTTTGCCTGTATAGCCTCCGTGCGTGCATTTCCGTACAAAATAAATTTTGACACATACATATTTTGTGTTAATCCATTTATTTCACAACAGCAAAGTACTTACATTTGAGACTTTTGGATTTTACAGAATAAATGATAAGTCTGCAGCCTAAGGCCCTTGTTTCACGAGCAACTAGATATGTGTGTAAACGTGTTTGATAAGATTATGATATTGTTAGCATTCTTGTTCGGTGCACTGTTAGCCTAAACCATGACAGCAATATTAACCTCAAGCTCTTAGACGAATTATGTATGGCTGTAGGTCCTAAAGTATGTGATCACCTATATCAGTGTAGATTGTTTGCACAATAAAACATTCCTATGCTATGACAAGTTGAGAGATAAAAACATTAACCTCCACGCTCCCCCCACGATATCTTTGTTGATGAATGATTAGATCAACCATAGACCGGGCGGGTCGCGCTACCTGGCCCAGTTGGTTGAGGGTTAGACTGCCCAGCTCCTTCACCGTAGGGCGCCTACCCAGTAGAAATTCGAGCCCATATTCGAAACACCATTGAGTACAACGTTAAACACCGGAAATAAATAAATAAGTAATTAACCAGATTTATTATTTAGTACTCTAACTTCTCACTCTATGCAAATTATTCATAATTGTGTAGAACTGTATAGCATCTTCCTCTAACTGTTTACTCCAAGAGGGTCGCATTAGAGTTTTTGAACTGTGTAAGAAAAATATCGAAAACAAATAGGCTTTAACTGGTGTAGGTATAGGTATAGTAATAGTGAATAGTGTTTAAAGATTTGGGAGTAACACTGTCTGGAAAGTTATATTTTCCTAGACATATTTTACACATAGTTACTTAGACTCTTAAGAAACTTATGTTTTAATAACAAAACCGCTTTTAGATTATTGTAGGCCTACTTATCACAAAGTGTTAGTCATGTAGAGAACTGTTCGTGACAGAAAGTGTACAATGGTCAACTTTACTGAGGTCAACACAAATTGACCAAGTAGCTTTGCGACAAGACTAGTGTGTTACATGCTGTACTGGACGGAATATGAGCTGTTACGTACACATTATAACAAATCACCCCAACTCACTACGAGCCAGATTGAATTTATTATTTCACGAAGGTTTTAGAAATAATTCACCGTTTAGCTTACCTATAATTTCAAGATCAACGTCTACACATTTTCCTTTCATTCTTGTTTGAATTTATAGTGCAATTTAAAGTATCGATCATGCTCATTGACTAGTTGGCTGACTTAGTATAACATTTTGATTTGTCACGGACGTTGGAGGGAGGTGATGTGTTAATACCTGATCCCAAAACCGCCTTTTTCTGTACCAACGAGAGGCAGAGACCTCGAAATGTGCCTCTCGAAACATATTTCCGTTGTTTAAAACCTTCGTTTGGATACAAGGCGTCTTTAATCCAAAGAGAGCGTTCCAGTTGAGTCCAAAGGTCAATAGGAAGTGAAAGTTAAATAATCATTAAATTGGCAGAAATATATTTTGCTTGGGGAATCCTCGCAGAGATTTGGAGAGAGCCAGTCTCTCATATAGGCCTACAGTGGAAGAAGGACCATGGAATTTAGCGGCGAACTAACCTGTAACGAAAGAAACCAAATGTGATTATCTAGTATCGACCGTATATAATTTTAGAAAATACCTGAAAATGTGTGAGTTCAGGCCGCCAGTGAAGGCCCTTGTGGCCGTGGAACAAACCCACAGCTTTAAATGCGTCAGGTCGAGGCTAGTACAGGAGTTTAAACTTCTAACAAGGAAGTCCTGTTGTATAATTCTCTAATATTTATTTTTGTATCATCAATAGTGACATATAAAGTATCACCCCTCTTTCAGTGTATTTATTCGTCCTATATAAATATCCGAAATTATTTAATACATATTGATAGGAAAGATACTTCTGTCCCCACGCCGTCAGTTTAGCCCACATAATATGTATCGTTGTATCGTTCATAGTAAAGTTGATCAGTGGAACTATTGGCTCTGAAAATTTCATATTATTTACGGTATAATATCATTTTCTAAAGAATGCTATTTTCTGAAGCTCACACATAAAGCCATTTTAATTCATTCATTTATACAAATATAGGCCCATATATTTTTTTTTCTGCGAACGAGGTAAGCTCCATATGTTGTTTCTTGAAGTAAATTACTGAATATATAAATTGCAATTGTGAATGACATGGAACCTCGTATAATACCTACCGTACCCATAACTTTGTTTGTAGCATTTGTGAAGATTGCCTGTGTGGGGGACAGCAGCGGAGTGACCCTTGAATGTGAGCAAAACGAGATAATCCATATCTTGAGGACGGTACTGACTTACCAAGCATCAGTGCCTGGAGTAGACACGACGTGTGAGGACGTGGACTTCGAAAACAACTGTCACGCTTATACCAATGTTTCGGATAACCAGTTTGTTGGCCGCCAGAGCTATTCTTACCCAATTCGGGCGGAAGATCTGGCCACACACCCTGAAAGACAGGGTGACTGTGAAAACGCTGTTAGGTCCAACTGGGTGAAGGTTTACTACGAATGTATTTCTAGTAAGTATATTGGAATAATCAGACATGAACGCACGTTTTCTGTGTGTTATTGTTGTCGTTGGGTTCACGGTGTTGGCTAATTATATAATAGCGTTAAAACAAATTCTCTCAAGTTCTTTATTCTTCTGTCAGATAATTTATTTTGACATAGCCGCCTTTAAGACATAGACATAGTGTTAATACATTGTAGAAAACCATACGTTTTCATCAATTCATCTTATGGACAAATGCACTTATTGGAACTGTTTCTAAAATCTACATACCATAATAGTTGATTAGGTTTTCTTTTAGTCAGCATTATTAGCCATGGAGTTTTATTTGCTTTAGCAGTTACAATTAAAGGTGTGAAGAAAGTAAGTTGAGTTTGCTTCAGGGCCCATTGTGTTTTAACATGATTTGTTCTGGATTACAGCGGAGAGTTCTCGTCTGCAGAGTGTATGTTCAGACATTCTCTGGGAGAATGAGTTTGATGGCTTCATCACGACTCCATATTTTCCTAAAACCTTCCCAGCTGATTCAGAGACTGTGCTTAATTGTGAGTGTTTTCTGCGCCCTGATGATAATTCGGAAATAGAGCTGATAGCATTGCTGATCAACCCCAGTTCAGGGGGGATAACTTGGTCACTTCAGATGGACACAGGTAGCGGCTATTCGCAAGACCTCGCTGGACAGTTTTTGGCTAGTCGCATAATCCCATTGCAGTATAACTCGGGTGTGATCACACTGAAATTCACGAGTATAGGTTCTGGTACACAGCAGCCCTCACAAACAGGACCACCGGCAGGATTCTGGCTACAATATAAAGGTACAATCTGGTTTTATTAACAGGGATTATTGTCCGAGGAGGTCTTTTCTTTGTTGAAGCACAAATTCATTGCGTCGCTTTATACTCTTCGGTGCAACACAGGGTTCGAAAAATCAGGAATAATTGATATAATACCAACAATTTATACTATAATGTGGAAAAAGCTGATTAATGAAATATGTTATTTATTAACTTGTATTATACGGACAAAACGGTCCAATTCGAAACAGGGCCAATGTTGATAAACTAGGCTAATGTTGATAAACTAGGCCACTAACAAAGTGAACTCGGCAATTATGAGTGATATTTTTTAATAGATGTATTCAGTGTGAGGTTTATTTGAATGCATGAAAATTGTGTGTGTTTTAAATGTTCAAAGTAGGTTTCAGGGAGAGATAAAAATGTGACATAAAGGTCCTACATTTCTTTCGACATAATGACCTGTATAACAAAATAGTGGATTTCGGGACCCACTTGGCGGGGTGGTCTAGAATGTAAACTTCTGTTCCATAGATCACTCTCACCCCTGAGGCAGCGGGTCAAGTCTCCCGGGATAGAATGTAAGCTGCAATGTCAACTACCATCGGACCCCGTGGGAATCCCTAGTTTCCCTCTCACAAAAATGCTAGCCAACGACCTGCAACTCGCCTATAGCCTGGCGAGCTGCAAAGGCAAGGGTGTGGACGCTAAAGGCTTATATAGTTTGTATCCTTAAAGATGTGTTTCCCACGCAGAAAAACGATTCGACGAAGCGTTATTCTGTTATTACCACTATTTGGTTGTTAAAATAAATGCTAATGAAGTTATACGGATAAACAACTTCTGGTATATTTTCGGGGCAACGTTTCGGCCTAGAAGACGGTTTATCTATAATCTTATCTTATGTTATTCTAAGTGTCTCGACTTCTATATGACTCTTAAACAAGATGAATGCTTATATATTTGTATTTATTTCTTTACAGCTTTTTTGAAAAGTTCAGCCATACAGAATAACCCAAATCAGAATACTCCTTACCCGAATAACCTTAATCAGAATACGCCTTATACGAATAACCCAAATCAGAATACCCCTTACCCGAATCAGAATATGGGTGGTCAGTACTATGGACCTGTTAGGAGAGCTCCAGGCCGTGTCACCCTGTACTGTAATGACCCAAATCGGATTATTCTCTGGAACAACAAAAAAGTTCAACAGAAGTTAGGTAAAACAAAACAAAGGATGAGCCTAGCAGGTAAACCGTTGAATGTCCGGTCGCTGAGGATCGACAAAGAACTCAAAACGAGCGTGTTTGGGAGACAAATGAGTTGTTGATAAGTAATTGTATCCTGTGTAGACTTTCCTATTAAACTGCAACATATATATTTTTATAAAGATTAATACACTGGCACAGGGATATCGACTAATTAAAGCCAATAAATAATCTCATGTTCTAGATAAATTCTCAGAGATAAGTACATTTAGGAGGTTTACAAATACACGACGAAAACGATAAGCACAAGAATCCTTTACCCAAACGCATCGAGGCTCCCAGCGGTCGGTTCTACGTTTTGTGCTTAAGGTGAAATCTTTAAAACTATATAAATTCCATAGATTTGAATGTTGATAAGTAGGCTACTATTAGGTGATTTTTTTATCATTTCACTGGATAAGCAAAACAAAGAAGGCAAGCCAAATTTTTTCTTATTCACATTTATACAAAAATATATATAAATTATATGGTCTGTCCAATTATATCTGCGTCATATTTTGAATACTGATTCGGGGAAAAATGGAATTTAGTAATTTTAAATTATTGTTGAACCCAAGAACCCGTAAAAGCAGACCGCATTCATTGAAACTATAAATACTGCAGTGGTAATTGCTATTGTAGCACATTACTTTCCACACCTTAATTGTTCTCATTAATACTTGTTTGTTATTGTCCTGGTATAATGTTTAAGAGTTAATGCTGAACGTGAACAAGACGAACAGATGTTGTGAGTGGAAAACTTTTTGTCATTTATCTGTAGATAGAGATTACATATAAAATACATAGTCGAAATTAAAAAAGTACACCTGGATTCACTCCCCTTTCGAATAAAATCAGCAGTGTCTTCAAAACAGTTTTCTTTATCCATGCATTAATTCCTGACATAACGGTAATGATATGTGTGTGTTTTCAGGTGGGGCCATTGCGGGGATTGTGATAGGGGTGATTGTCATTATTCTGCTGGTCGTTGCCATCGTATGGTTTGTCTTGAAAAGGTAAATAATAAGCAAAAAAGTGCTATAACAACGTTCAGTAATCTTTATTGCATTTCAATGTAATAAATATGTGGATGAAAAAAAACGGAAAACTTATATCATAGCCTATATCATCTGCTATAGCTTATTTTTACAATTACCTTTATCATGGACGACATGGCGGAAAGACTGTGCTGTGATTCCCAAACAATTCCAATTCTGCAGTGTAGGAGTGGTTCAGAGCGCACACTTCTAGAGTTTCCCATTGGCTCCCCTCACCTCTGAGTCTGCGAGTTCAACCATCCTCTCGGACAGTATGTGGGTCGGACTGTCCGCTACCAGCGGATGTTCGTGGCTTTTCTTGGTTGTACCTAGTTTTTGTCCCACAATATATAGCTGACCTATGATATTTTATTGCGACTTAAAGTCCTGTTAATCTAACTTCGGAAAAAAAATAACATTATGGAAATGTATAACAAACGAGTTATCATCAAGAGAAAGTCGCATTGAATACCTCACATATGGGGAACTACGTGTTTTCAGGCCATGCGACTTTAGTTGTTATTTTAAATAATTGTGTTTTTTTGTTTTTTAGGAAAAGAGGGAGTGGAAAGACTTACAAAGCAGACAAACCACATGTGTATTCCGGTAAAACCAACAAAGCCATGGCACAAGAAAGTCAGAAAAAGCAGCCGGTTGAGGAGGAGACAGAAGCTCCTGTTTATAACCCCTACCATACACCCAGACAGCGAGTCAGTGCCGAGGAGTATTCCGAAATGCCTCAGTATGGCCGAGGAGGAAGGAACCGAACTTACTCCAATAATAGTTCTAACGATAAGGTTTTCCTTGACGATGTGGAAAAGAAATCGTTACCGAGTTCTGGCCGTACTGGAGATAATGACTCTATCGCCAAGAAATCGCTGTCCGACTACAGTCATTCCGACGATTACTCAGATGTGAATTATCCCCCTAAAGCTGTTAGACTTTCGACATCTTTGGGCAGAGACACTGCTGTTTAAATATACACCCATACCACCATCTTTATACAGTTGCCATACCACAGCTTCCTTCATGACACAGGTTTCGTCATCGACGATCTTGTGGATCATAAATATTTGTGTTTGGAACCACAAACACTAAAGACATTGATACAAGTGTGTAGAACCGTGAAATATAGACTTTTAGAGTGGCCCGTTTTATGCAGTTAGTTATTCCGAGTCAGTGATCGTTCACGGTAAGAGATGGCATCTGAGAGAATCGGTTACCGCATAAATATTTTTGGTTTTGTTCAACTTTGTGCACAGGTTCTTAACATGCGAGTATTATATTTATTTTTGCATGTCGAAGTGGTTGAAGCGGGCAAAAAGAGGATTAGCATTAATCATGTTCACAAAACGTTTTTACCCTGTTTCCAATATTATATCTCAATGGGGCTATACAGGGACAGGGGTTAAGAAATGGAGTTGTAACAAGAAAATACCTCTACAGAATCAGCGATCAGAGATGATAACTGCAAAGATTATATGCAAAGATATTAAATTAAAGTTTACTGCATGCTAATAATGACAATGCTGTATAATACCTGTTGTACGTTAAAGAAAACATGGCAGCATCTTATATTATTTCCTTCCGGGATTTATTTTAGTGCTAAAATATACTTTGATATTGTTTTCTACACATTTCAGCTGATTTAACTTTCTTCCATGTGTTAAACACTGTTACAAAATAATATGCTTGATATACTTTATCCAAATTATTCACAGAGATTTGTGGCTTGTTATACTTACAATATTCCATACTTATTCATGTCTTGGATTGTTAAGTTGGACAGTTACGTTTTCTAAAGATAGTTAAGTAAGACAGTTACGTTTTAAGTCATTATATTTAAGTTAGATAGGTACGGTTTTTTTTTTCTTCATAGAAATAATTAAATACCTATAAATATTGATTAAAACATCTCCACTTTATAGACAATCTGGATTAGAACGCTTAACGTGATTGGCATATATACATTACAAACTTAATCTTGAGTTCTTTTATTCTTAAATGTTGTATTATGATTATATTTATAAACATATTTTTGGCTATTGGCTTATATACGGCTTCAGAAGTCTTGAGTTACATACATTGGCTACTATTATATGTAAATAATCAAACAGGCGATATGTTATTCGTTGTTTATTATTGTTTATACCTAGACATCGTCATAAATAAGGTAAATTTCTTCTTGCCATTGTTTGTACATGTGAGGTTTTGTTGACTTTTTTAACTTGAAATCTCTTAATAATAAATTTATACTTTCTTCCAACCTTTTTATTGAAGAAGTTATTAGAAATTATCAAGCATCATTTCTCAACATTATTTTAGGGTTATATTAAACAAAATGTTTTACATGGTGTAGTCCGTATTGAAAGTTTAAAATACTTTGGACAATGACCACTTGCCGACTCATTGAATACAAGACATTTCGAGGCTGAAATTTCACTTTTGTAATAATTTATCCTAGTAGACGAGATTTTACAGAAACCATGGCAAACATTTTGTGGTCAAAAATCAACCCAAACGCAAAGGACATTTGTGTCTGCATGCCGACGACGGGCATATTCTTTGAAGGACGTCCAGCGATTTTCGATCAGATTTCACACTAATTTCTATGTGAAATTTCAAAGATATATGCCCGTATTTGATGGGTCCCAAAGTCAGCATTACGGAGAGCGAGCTATTTTAAATATTGTCAGTGACGTCACGGGTTCATATACACAATGACATTATTATAATTAACGGGAGTTTTTGCAAAAAGCCATTTTTTATGCTGGTGTTTAACTATTTTGTATTGAATATATGTTAAAAAATAAATAAGAAAAAAATAAGATAAACAAATATTTTATTTTTCATTAAATAGAATATAGCTTTGCCTACGGTTACATGATTACAGCTATTTTAGTTATATTAAATTTATGCAAAAAGTAAATTATTAAACTTAAACTGTATCAATACCATGGGACCGATTTAGTGTTTTGTAAAGCCTGCAAGCATACCCATACCCTATCGGTTTAGATTCAAATTTATCCTATTAACAAATAAACTCCATATAGTTGTTTCGAATAATTCATTATTACTTTTCCGCTATTCGAAGGGAATATATCAGTATTTGCACTGCCGTGTAGATATATAGTCGTTATCTCCCTTAATGTGTTTTACTAGTAGGCCTATATCGCGCAGACAATCGTTAATTTCCGTTAATAAAATGATTTTTATGGCCAGTTAACACAGACACCTTAATTGTCAGCATGTCATGCTTTAGTAGATTTAATCACTTGTTAATCATTTGTTTGAGTCTAGCGCCACCAATTTTAACACAAATTATATTTCATTATATAAAACCCCGAAAGGGGAATTGCATTCTGGCTCTTCCGCACAGCTTTTTCGCCAATGTTAACGAACATTTGTCATGCAGACATACTATAACTTACCTATTTGATTGGTGTTTACCCTATCGTATTGAGCTGATAACGAACATTTGACATGAAGAATACTATAACTTACCTATTTGATTGGTGTTTACACTATCGTATTGAGCTGATAACGAACATCTGACATGAAGACATA
>JAVFBZ010165844.1:0-10357 GCA_032466195.1 Katharina tunicata
ATAAATACTCCTCCACCTGACATAAACACTCCCCCATATGAAATAAATACTCCTCCACCTGACATAAACACTCCCCCATATGACATGAATACTCCTCCACCTGACATAAATACATGTACTCCTCCATCTGACATAAATACTCCCCCACATGACTTAAATACTCCTCCACCTAACACAAATACTCATCCACCTGACATATATATCCACCTCAATAGGCATTAAATTTCCATTATCACATGCTTATTGATGTCAACTTCAAAATGTGGAAAGCGGATAAAGTTCAATATACTTGAAAATTTATTAATTTTATGACACCTTTCTTCCTATAACCTCAATTATTAAAAAGGTAATATCAAGCCTTTTATATTTGGCCACTTTTTTGTGTATTATTTACAATAACTTTACACTAAATGCACTAGTATGTTTAAATTTCTTTTTTAAATTTTTTTGTTGTGCTTATCTTTTGTTTGCTTTATTCGCCTTTTAATCTCTTTCGACTCTACGTCTGCTTTTTTGTTACCCCACTGCTTTGTTGCCTTTGTAGACTTCAGTGCCAATTCAGTGCACCCGTCTCGCCAGATGAATGGTCATATCCCAGCTAGAAACAATGACTTACCTTACATTTACGAGGATAAAAATAATACCTCATTTGAATCCAGAGATGTGAAAAAATATGATGACTTCATAACAGAGAGTAAGCTTTATCTTTAGTTTTGCATGTTGTTTTTTGGTTTATGTTTGCTTTTTTGTCAATGTTATTTCCTTGGGTCACGGGTATAGAAAAAAACAAGATAAATAAAGGTGCTGAAACAGTTATCTTTCTAATGAGTCACTGAATCACAACAGAATTCCTCAGTTGATACTAACGCGCAAAGGCTGAAAGATGCATGACAGAAGATGCATGTTCCAGCGCCAGTCTTGTTGCTCCTTTTTGATACAACATTAAACTATATTTCTATACATTGAATATTGTGCTTGATGTTGTCTGCCATGGTGTTTTGTTGCATGAGATTACTGAAGTGTATTACTCGTATAAACTACCCTTAGAGGTCGAATTTGTTGAAGATTTAGGCAATGAATGGTTTGCTCAACAGTAGATTGAAGGATTAAAGAATGTCAACATTGTAAATGTTGATTTACTATCTTAATGATTGCAGCCTCCTAATTCTGCTCTTTTCTGTTTTGACAAGTTATGTTTCAAATTTTATATCAATGCTGATAGGCGAAGTTATTTATGGGTGTACTCCGTAATGACTATTAAGATTATTTTGTGTCGCAAAGCCTCTATGCTTGTGGAATATTAAACCAACCGAGGCGAGTGATCTCATAAATAATAGGGCAAAATAAATACATAAAATCCTACTTCCTGTTTAACCATTATGTCATGTCATGTCATAAAATGTTCATTGGTTGGCTTAATGGATGCTTGGGGCAGTGGCTTAACTTTTTCAACTTTTTTAATACAAAGATTAATTTCTCATGTTTTGTGTACATAAAATGAACATAAAAAAGTAAACATTGAATTTCGCAACTTTGTAATTATCCTAAATGCTCGACAAATTCGACCCCCTTTACAGCTGATAAAACTACATTTTATGCAAAAGGTATGAAGTGTACACATGCAATTTTGAAATTTGTATGAAGTTCGTTCAGACTTTAAATTACCAGAAAATGTAAATTTAGTTCTAAATTCACAAATAAGAATTTAATTAATTATTTAAAGTTTGTGCCCTTAGAGGTTGGATTTGTTGCGGATTTAGGGAACTAAAGCTGATCCCCAGAATAAAGAAACTGTCCAACTCCATTCAATTCAAATCAGAAACCATGGATAACTAACTATTTATGTATTGTGTTGTTGATATTGGTTGTTAAGCATGGGTATTTTTTGTTCCCTACCAGGTTATGGTGATCAACCTCTAACATTCCATCCTTATTCTACCAACTACTACCAACCAGGTTAGCATGATGTCTTATACACCTCTGCCTAACACTGTTTTTATGTCAGCACTGTGAAATCTGTGTGTACAGACCTTCACTATACCAGACATAAAATTATGCCCTCCAAATCCAGTTCCTATCTTATTACATGTGGAATAAATGTATCCGTATATACCCTGACAAGGCATAATTTTTGTGTTGGTAGGATTTTTTTGTGCAGCCAGGCTTCACTGTATAACATATACATTTTTTTATTGACAATTCTCCAATTTTTGCAAAGATCTGTGATTAAAAAAAACAAAAAGAAATGTAGGTGGATTTCCTTGTAAGATTGCACCCTTGACACTCAGAGACCAATATCAAATGACACAGGATACCCTGTAAACAGATCATAACCAATATCTCTTTACTTAATAATTACAATAAGTTAGTTACCTTATGCTCAATAATGATTCAGTGGTCACTTGTGTTTTCCTTAATGGTTTTCTCAATGGTGTGTGTGTGGAAGAAATTGTAAAAGGTAAAAATTTAGAAACACACTGTACGTCACCCTAACCATGAAAATAAACAAGAAGAAGCTAACTGGTTGTTCGTCTGTTGTAGATGATAACTATTACCGTGAGCGCCGAATGAGTGGTCAGAAGGAGCCAAGTATGAGTGGGCAGGAGAGCGGCTATTCCACCCCGGAGCCCAGCAAACCCAAAAAGGTTATATATGAAGTGGTAGTTTGATGGCGTCTCTTGAGCCGTGTTTCAGTGTTGTACCGTCCATGGGCCTCTGTGACAGTCTGTTGTGTTTGAACATGTCATGTGATATACAGTAACCAATCATCAGCCTTGACACTTCTCCTTATTTTTTTAAGGCAGCTTCAATTCTCTACCGGTCCTATGTATACAAACACTTATTTTTTCCCTATCTTCTATGATGTTGTGTTGTTGATTAGACCTGGCAGTGAATGTTTGTTTAAAGGTGTCTCAGCAGAATACGGGATAACATGAAGATTCTTGGCAGCTACCATGGTCCTGATAATGCTGACCATAGACTTGTGTGTTTTATCTGCTGTCATTGATGGATTAAATGTCTGAAAGCACCAGCTTAACAACTGATGAATCCTAACAGAGAAATCTGGGGTTAACATTTTCGTTTTATGCGTTTGGCTGGTGACCTAATGGTGAAACTTTGCGAAAGTAATATGAGGCCATCTTCCTTTTTCAATCATTGGATTCGAGCTGTAACATGCCCGTGATAGTATCCATCGGTCTGGGTTGGGCTACAGAACTATTTTACTATCATTTTAAATTTATATGTATATATATATTTTTTTTTGTTTTTGTGAAAATTATAGAATATTTGCAATACCATCCATGTGCTTTATAACGGTATGTGAAAATGTGCAAAGGATAATGACTAGTGTCTCATTTTGTTTAAGATCTATGCAAGGACAATCCAACTGAAAACTGGCACATCATTTATTTGGCATTGAACAGTGTAGATAATAAATATCTGTGAAGATATGGTAATATGGGGCAATTATAGAATATATTCTTAAATATTTTAACATAAGCCACAAAATATTTTTTGGAGGAAAAAATGTTTTATGCATAAAATCAAACATTGTTGTAAATGTCATTTTGTTTGGTATTATATTTGATCAATCCATGAGAACTGTTTGCTGATCCATGTTTATATTTTTCTCCATTTAATTGCAATTTTATAATTAACCAGCAAATAATTCCGACATGGCTTGGTGCAAACAAACACAAATTACACAACCTAAATTTGAGGTCCCTTTTTAGAACTTACACAGCATCTTTGTAGCTTTTTAATTTTATTTTAAGGATGCTTTGATCATTGAAATAACAGTTTTTATGCTCAACATATCATTCATTTTAAAATCATTAGAATTATCATTATTTGTGCTTTTTATAACCTTTGAGGTCATTTTTGTTATTGCCATTATGAAAACATTGGTAATTTGGTAGTTACTTGTTAGGATTGTTCAAGTATTACAGCAAATATTTCATTGTTATATCAATATTCATACATGTGTACATGTATATAGTTCTTCAGTACTTGTTATGTTACATTTGTACATACCAGTTCATTTTCCCGCATTAAAATATGTAAAGTGAAGAGTGTTTCTCTGCCTTAGTTTTACTTTATCTTAAATATTGTTCCAGTCTTACCTTCTCCTGATAGTGTTTGATTACAAGGATCAGTCTTGGACTGGAAAATGTAAGGGAGGAAAAGGGAGATAAGTCGGAAGACAAGAACTTAATGTTTCTTAGTTAACAATTGTATTTTTTGTAACCCAAACGAGTCCTTATCTTGCATGTAACTGTGTTTACCAGCATGAATAATGTTCTACTCTCTGTCTCCAGCACATTTCTATGATGTAGCACCTGCCATCTTTACAAACACATTGACATCTTTTCCATTTTTGTCGGACTTTATAACAAAAACATGTCGACGAAGATGGATTTTCAATTTCTAAGCGACGTTTCAAGTTTTCAACGTAGACCAACCAAAGTAACACAAAACTATTGCTCTTTTTGCAAAGATTTACTAAACATTATTTGTTAATACTTTCCAAACTTTCAATTACTTTTTTTAAAGATTTTATGGTGTGACCTGGATCAATGCAACCCCACCCCACCCCACATAATCTGTTTCCGTAGCAGCCTTGAAAACTATAAGGCATATCTTTCTGAATTTTGGTTGACACATTCACCATCAAGTGTAGTTGCACCCTTCACTTTAAGGGATCACCAGTTTTTTTTTTTTTAACAATAAAACCGATCAAAATTTTATCTACATGTGTTATAAACACATTTGAATTTGATTTCCAAAACAGAAGTCTAAAGCTATAAGGCCTACACTTATGATTTGGTAAACAAATTCACTATCAACTGTAGTTTTGCCTTTTGCTAGAACAGATTAAACTACATTTCAATTTGTTTTATTTACATATTTCTTACCATAGTTGTGCCTTTGCAATAATGCCCCCTCCCCACCTCCCCACCTCCCGTTACAACAAAAAAAATTCCATTATTTTAATTGTTACAAAGTTGGAATCTGTTGTATAATTTGACCTACTTCGTTTAAACAATAATGTTCTTCACAAAATTAAATGTAGTGGATGCCACCCCTTGACAGTGTATGTTGAGTTTACTAACACTCGAATGTTCGAATCTGCAGCTCACACTATACTTTTACTCTAAAATAAACTTAAAATAAAATTTTGAACGGTAAAAAGAAATGCGCACACTGACCATCAATGTATTTATCTGCAATTTCTTTCAGCTGCCGAAATTTCTGCAGAGAAAGAGAGGGTTGGTTTATTACGCAGACTCTGCTGCATTTGCTCACAACCCCCCTGGTCATACATGTGGCTTGCCCTGCTGTCATGAAGGGGATGACCTGCAGATGCTCAGCCAGTCCACGCAGCCACGTTGTGTGGGGATACAGACTAGTTGTCACACCAGTAACTTCAGTCTTGGCAGGGCAGACAGAAATCTGCTTCTGGGTCGACCCACTTTTAAAAATGGAAACTTTTCTCTGCGACCGATTGTTAAGGTGAAACGGTCAGAGATTCCAGATTTTGATGCAAGTTCATCCCATACAATTGCTTCAGGTCTCAACTCTTCACCAAACAGCACCAAACCAGGGGCCAATAATTTTGCTACTCATATTTCAAATTTTACCGTGGGTGAGAGTGCTGACAATTTCGTAGACTCTGACGGTCTTTTGCCATATTACCAAAGTTTACCTTCAAGATCTGGTAATGCTGTCCAGTGGAACAGACCTGCGATAGGTGGTCATAGAAAGGATAAAACACAATCTGAAGATGGCACAGAGGAGGAATTAGTCCTGTACGGTCGCGTTAAGGGTATTCAGCATGTTTATGCTGCCATGCCGGTTCCCCCAGCAGACAAATCAGCCAATATTCCTGTCGAAGGTGTGAAAAAAGTTCCTCCGTCATATGAAGTGACTATGATGAGGCAGAGCCAAAAAGCAGCAGAGGAGCAAAGAAATATTTCTAGAGCTGGAGTTTCAGGTGATGACCTGGAGCGATACACTAGCTTTCCAAAGTCCATGCCTATCAAAACCATTCAAGGAACAAATTTTGCGGCAGCGTTTCCTTCTGATGATAATTCTGATACATGTAGTGAAACGTCATCTGATTTAGAGCAAGATCTAGAAATATTTACCAAAAGACTCTCCATTGTGTCTACATTGGATGTAGATAGTGTTGAGGAGAGAGATCATTTATCTATCATTAGTTCTGTGTCAGAGGACAGTAATCAAGAACTGTATAACCCCATTACACTCATTCTGTGACCTCAACCCGTCATTATATTGTTTGGAGTGCGGGGAATGAAAGACATACAGAGCTTTTTCCTTAAACCTCGCAAGGAAATTATCTTACACTGATCTCATACCTTGGCGATCAATCTTTAGTATTTAGTACCAATTTTTACTAATATCTTTAATATTTAAACAGATCGGTTCAGACGTCTTTTGTGAATATGTAGCACATTATTCTGAGTGGTCTACCTATGAAATACATCACAATTGCATTTTGTGGGAGAAACCATCCATCTTTGGAATCCAACACCATTTTAACACATCACACATGTAGTACACTACCACACATTAGTCCACTACATTCCAAGAGTTCTTTTCAAGAAACTTGTCAAGGTCCAAAAAGAAAAAAACATAAACACTTGACTTGATTGTGTTCTCTTTCCTCAAAACAATTACTGGATATTTTCAGAAAACATTTGAATGAAGTGTTTGTTTAATGTTGATTTTTTACAATGTCTTGTTAAAATAAAGTCACTGGCAAGATAGTTCAGGTTACGTCGTCATATGAGTGAAATAAGTTTCGGATGACATTCAATCAAACAAACATACATGATGTCATGAATTTGTTTTCATTTTGTTTTGTTTATTATTTTGACTGAATTCATCTGCTATTCAACAACACTTTTAAAAAAAAAAAATCTGTTTTTGATTGGGGTTTTACACTGTACTTAAGATTATCTCAACCATGACAGCGTGCCAGCTCAATGGGTGAGGGAAGTCACCAGTGGCGGATCCAAGGGGGGCGCGCGCCCCCCCTTATTTTCGTAATAATTTTTTTTTTTGGCGAAAAGATGTTAGTCGGAAAGACCATTTTCTCCCCTTTGTGTGGTAAAATGGTTAAGCCTCTTTCACAGAGACCTATCATAGCTTATAAGAACAAATCTCTCAAGGACCTCTCTGTATCAGATAACCCTTAACTGCCCACATCTTCATTTGGTAGACTATTGGGTTAACCACTAACTCTAAACGATACATTTTTCAGGTTGTGCTTATTTTAACCTATGCATACCTGTAACTGTATAACAAGTTATATCCTATATGCATATAGAAGTTGAAAATCCATCTCAGTCGTCATGTTTTTGTGATGTACCCAGCTTCCAAATGCCGCTCAAACAAGATAGGCCTATATATAAGTTACAGTAGGCCTACCATATACATGTATAAATAGGACTACTTAGATAAGTTTTTGAAAGTGAATTTCAGTAACTCACACATGAGTTTTCACCTACAATAATGCTGTAATATAAGATTTAGAAGTTGCCAAAATTTCCATTTTGTCTATTCACAAAATATACACATCCCAAAAAATTATAAAGCACAATTTCAAGCTTTATTTATTGATCTTGTTATAAGTTTTTTTTAAGTTTTAAAATGGCTGAGACGTCTTCTCCGGCCATGTAGAATTCAAGAGCTTACGGGGCCTAGGCGGCCCCTGGACCCTCGCCTAGGTTGGCTGTGATAGTTGCTTCCCCCTTTCACAAAACGCTGGATCCGCCCCTGGTCACCCTAAACAATGCTGGCAACACAAGAGACACAACAGTAACTTTCACAACAATTCAACTTGATCATTCATGATCATTACAAATAAAAAGTAACCACTTGTTTGAAAGCTGAAAATTCTGCCATAATATTTATCCAACGTTACCCCAAGTCAACGGTTTTTAGCCCTGCCCCGCACTAGATTCAAATGTTGACTTGTTACATGTAATGTCATTCACAGCATTAGGCTTTGTTGATTCAAGTCAGGAAATATGTTTGGCCCTCTTTTCAATTATGGCAGGATTTTTGCTGGCACGATCAAGCCTTGTACTCATTGAAGTTTATTTTATTTTAATGTGACTGTTTTAATTAAAGTTTTTAATATCGAGGCAAACAGAATTTGTTGAAGAACCCTTATTTTGGGTGTTGATGTGACTTTAAATAAAGTAGTTCAGAGGATATCGTATCTGGACTCCCAATTAATCCTCTTGCATTTAAAGTAATCTGAACAGTGTAAAAACCATTTGTCACCTCTTGACTTCATATGGCTGTTGAACCATTTTGTTGACATACACCCAATCTACATTAGCAGGATGTTAAAATAGAAACAAACTTAGTACAACATCATGCAAAAGAACAATATTTCATAGGTCACTACAACTGACTTAGAAGGTACCGACAGAACAGAACATGTTAACCCACAACATGTGATGATTGTACAAGCTGGGTTTTTTATGAGGATTTGTGATAAATATCCACAAAAACAAGCACAACGCATATTCCTCGCGCCCCTAAAGTACTGCCTTCATCATTACTGCTGAATGAATAGAAAAAGTCAGCTATGGCCAATTTCTGTCCTCCGGTAAAGGAGTACATAGGTCAGACGCCATCCTTATGTCATAATGTGATTACATCATACACATTACTTGCAGCTTTATTTGCTAGTCCTAAAGGTTACGAATTACCCCAAAATGCCTCTACTATTTATGTAGTAATTTTGCAAAGTTCATCCATTGGAAAGGTGTATGAAACAAAATTAATATTTTCCTGGCAGCCCGCCCGTGAATTCCATTTTTCCTCCGCACATAATGCAAATTTGGATATAATACGCAGAAGGATTATTAAGTCAGTTTTGTCAAATCAGTAGTAATATGTACAAACTGTCAAATTTGATTGCCTATTTTTAATATCAGTAAATTAGTATTTAACTCGCAAAATTTATTCTATGAACCGAAACAAAACAAGTACATACAAGATATAAATTTATTGATAAAATCTACTACAGTACAACTTTAATATAATCTCAATTATTATGTTTGTGAGTCACATTCATATTTCTGATTAAACAATGCTAGGAATTAAGATTTTTGGGATCAAAAATCCCCACAGAAAAATATGGATATTTTTTTTTTAGTAAAGTAAAACGAACTAAGTGCTACTATTTAGCAACTGAGGCAATGCTGCTACATGTATGTTAAAGAGACCCAAAAGTGAAATTGTTATATTTCTGCTGACTTAAGATTGTTATGGCACAAAATATGTTTCACAAATAACAATAAAATATCTATATATAGGAATGCAGTTGTCCTGATCATTAAATACATATTTGAAAGATTTATAATGTATATCCATACATATATGGAATACCCACCAAAAACACTCCAATACAATTCAAAAAGTTAATCTACATTTAAATTCAATTGAGAGAAAAATACGTCCCTCAATTTATATGAAAAACATAATAATTGCAAAAGGGCTTCTAAAAATAGACTTGTCTTAAATAAAATTTACATCATTCTAAAAAGTGCAGAAATACAATGTACATTAAGAAAAAAATATTTTTAACAATAAAATATTCCACTATCATGCTTATTATTTAAGGTTTGAGCAAATCTGATATGTCCTAAATACTTGTGAGTCGTGACAGACAAAATGATAGAAGTTCTCTCCCTTGATACAAAGATGCTGATAGGGACATCATCTACATCTTTGTTAATCCCATATGTTGTCCTCGAACCATCTGTTCAAAAACAACAGAAAAATCATTAATGTACGTACCAAATATTTTGGGTGGTTATTTCTTTCTTTGCTCAGAAAGGGTACCAGTATTTTGCTAGACTATTATATGATAGTTTGATTAAGGTTTTATGCAGAAAGTTTTGGATATTTCACATAAATGAACCTAGTCAGTCAGTTAGGTGAAGGAACTCATTCTCAACCTCACTAGCAGCTGACCAGGAACAGCAAATTAGCATAGGACTTGGTGATTTCTTTCCAGCATTAACACTGGCAGTCATAGGACTTGGTGATTTCTTTCCAGCATTAACACTGGCAGTCATAGGACTTGGTGATTTCTTTCCAGCATTAACACTGGCAGTCATAGGACTTGGTGATTTCTTTCCAGCATTAACACTGGCAGTCATAGGATTTGGTGATTTCTTTCCAGCATTAACACTGGCAGTCATATGACTTGGTGATTTATTTTCAGCATTAAGGCTGGCAGTCATAGGACTTGGTGATTTCTTTCCTGTGTTAACACTGGCAGTCATAGAACTTGGTGACTTTTTCCTGT
>JAVFBZ010165855.1:0-17093 GCA_032466195.1 Katharina tunicata
CATGACATGTAGTTGTTTTCCACCAAATAGAGGTAGGCTACAGGTACATGAATTAATTTAAGTCCAGGTTTTTCTCTGTTGCTTTGGAAGGCTTTTTATTAATATAGTTAAAACAAAAAAAACACTCTGACTTAAATCAAAATACTTTTTGTAGAGCTATAATCACTGCATCTTTTCACCATTAGGTAAATGTACAAAAAAAGAAATCATAGTGTGTCAACAAGTTACCTAGAGAATGAGCAATGATTGAGACTTTTCCTCCTCCAGCCTCAAAATAGGGATGTCTCTCACAGAACATCTTGAACAACCGATTTAACTCCGCATATAAACCATGGGTTATCTGTGTGAAAAAAACAATGTCATACAAATTTGTTGAGGTGTTGTTGAGCGCGTTATTATCAGTGACCACCAGCCTCTGTCTTTAGGTACAATGTTTCAATTTTAGTTCAGAGATAATTCCAATGAAAACCAGATCACACTATCTTGTTCACTGGAATGAGTTTAAAAATCTCATATATAAAACATCCAAATGAATGTTAATAACTAAACTTCAAAGCCTTTCTGCAGACACCTTGTAAAAGGCTGTTCATATCCAGCTTAATTGGATGCTGTCACCCCACATAAGTTTTTGTTCGGCTGTTAAGTTTAAATTTGGAATACACCGCCATTATATAAATTAAATACCCTTAATCACAGGGTTAAACCAATCATCCATTAATCCTCTATTTCAAGATTCTTCTAACTACCTGAAACTGAAATAGATAAAGGACCATTCATTTTTTAAAACTTAATTTAAAATTGCACAAAGCAACATAAAAGTAAAGTACATGTAAGATGTATAATTATGACGACTCAACATTTCTGTTTATTACAAAACCATCACCAGGATGATGACTTTATCATACCACTGATGAAGGTTTAACAATAAACCAAAATATTGTGTCACAATTTCACAATGGTGGCTTGTTGAAGTTGATCAATAGTAGTTCTAGCAAAACAACAATTAATGCTAAACTTACCTCTGATCTATATAAAGGACTAGTGTAATAAAGGATGTCCATGGCACTGCTGTTTAACATCGTCCGTAAACCTTTCACTTTCTGCGGTGTTATTGACTCTACTATATCTGGAAGAAAAAAAAAGGTTCATGAACAACTTTAATATGTAAAGTTTCATGAAAGTTAGCCAATAAATAGATAGAGTTGCAAATTACACATCGACACCCCTGGGGGGGAAATCAAAAAAACTAATTAAAAAAATTTCTTATCAGTTTAAACACACACTGAATTCAATCATTATTTTTTTAATTTTGTTTATAATCGTTTTTTTTTTCTTGGAGATTATAAATAAAATTACTATATTGAAGGGATAATTCACAACTTTACAATTTTACCTCCATCTAATGTTAATGAAGACCTCCACTCAACAGGTAGAAATTCAGCTCTTTTGCTCTCCTGATCAAATTTAGGGAACAGTTTTTGTTTCTGTTTGTTTACTGCCTCACGAAAACTAAAACAAGAATTTGTACATACATTTTGTGGTTGAATTGATTGGTCAGTGTTTTACGCCACATTCAGTGTTATTTCAGCTACGCTGCAGCGTTTTTGCGGTTGAAAGAAGTCACATTAACAGCTTTAGATTAAATATAACATTAAAAGTGCAAATAAGGGCACATACAACCTTTTTTTATCCCTGCACAAAGAGAAAGAAACACCAGTCATCCATTAATTGATTGTTCACTGATTGCTATATGCAAGGTTTCATTTTGAATTCATGTGGCATATAAGATAAAGGGTGCTATGTTTATAATTACTAAAGATAATCATTATCCAATGCTACATGTAACAAACTTTAGGCGCAAGAAACAGAATGGCAACTTGCTGCCATCAAAGACTTACACTCCATTACTCGACCTCCATGAAAAGAGGTGAGTCATCAAGTTTTTAAATAAAGAATATCTATCTAATTGAACAAACAGTACATGAACTTACTCATTACAGCATCGCACAATACTGCCAGTGTCCATTTTCTGTCCAATACCATGTATAACAAACACCAAGTGGTTAATATCGGCTGGCTTGTCGTCCATAATCGCTTCGTAACAATACCCTCGCTGAAGACGAGTGCCAGCTTAAATCAGAGAGACACAAAATCAATAAGTTTGTCCTAAATTTAATTACAGTAAAACTAAATGCATATGAGATCAAATTTACAGGTGTAAAAAAGTAAAAGTACACCAAGGTGTTTTATTTTAGTGGTAAAGCTATATCTCCAACATTATCTCATTAAAAGCATTTGTGACAGAAACATTTGAATAAGACAAATAATGTTAAACAAAGCATCAAGAATTTTAAGGAAAGTGTTGTGTAATGTAACAAAGAAATACAGTAATTATCCCATATAAATGTCAATGTTCCCAGATTATCCACCTTCATACAAAATAATTTATTTATACAAAAAATTAGCCTGTTCAAATAAATAGAATTGTTGAACGTTTATTTTACTTCTTGAAAGTTAAGAAATTGATTCAATGTGCATTTACACAACAATCCTCACGGTATGTATAACAATTAGCAATAAACAAGCAGCAGTCACATGCAAAGACAACTATAGATAATTTTCTTGGTATCTTTGTTCAGCAAAAAATATGCGTATTTAATTTTTGAATATATTGATCAACGGAATTACATGTATATGTTTACTAGTCTTTAATGATACACATGTACCTCCTGTTGTCATGAATTATGCAAATCGGGAAGATATAATTCACACAGAATCAGAGTTTAAAGCGAAATCTCATTCATAATAGTACAAAACATGCAGGTAAAAATAAGTAAAATGATCATATACGGTAGTGAATAAGTTACATGTAGTGTTGAGGTATCAATATTGATTAATGGTTCACAATGCAAGAGGCCAGTTTAACAATACACACCAGCTGTCTTACACAACTTTCACGAAGTGTGGAAATATAGGTTTTGGAATTGTATACTGGTAAACTAGTTCATAGTGCAGCAACTGTGATCGATCACTGAATGAGCTTTAAGTCTCTTTCTGCCCCCTGAAAATTTTGTACACTTTGATCAAAGTTAGCACTGATTCGTCTAAAGCCAAAAAGAAACTGTCAAAGATAAACTGTAACTAATATATGCATGATCATTAATAATGTCAATATAACAATTCAGTTAAAATAACTATAGCAATCTAAACATAGAAAGTTTTCAAAACAATGAAAATAAAGCAGAACTTGAAAAAAATATATAACAGGTTAATTTTGAATTAAAAACCACAAAAAAAAAAAATTATAATACCTACACATATTTAATAGTTCTAATACCACTGAAAGACAATAATTCAAAGAATTTGTATGAAAATACTATGTGGACTAAAAGATAATGATGAACAAGTGTTCAATAAGTAAAATAATCATAACAGAAACTAAAACTAGTAAGGCATTTTGTTGACAAAACATGTCTCCACCCCTTTCTGTCTACCGAAATAGGCTCCTGTTTTTTTTTTGTTGCACTGAGTGAGTTATCTATACATTTCATTTTTATCTGCTATGTATGTATGTATACAAGTTGCTAACTGTGATTGAAACGGCAGAAATTAGAGCTCACAGCACACCTTCAATAGTGTGAGCTTATACAGCAGAGCTATTTCCTCCCCCCGCCCCCTCTTCCTTCACACACACAAATGATTTTTACAGGTACAGAGCATGTATTTTAGTTCATGACCCCATCCTCCCCCTCTTCCTAACACTACTAAATCTCCCTTTCTGGGACAATGACAACATTCACCAGTTAATCTAACACGTCTCCCATCCCCTCCCTGACAAAATTAGGTGGAAACATTACTACTGAAGAAAATAAACTCATTTATATGATTTGACACATTAAAAACATAAACCTAGGACAATAATTTATAACAGAATGTGCAGAATATCGTCAAGCTACAGTACATGAAAGTGCAACATTTGATTGTGACCACTAAAGCATAAGTTACAATCATTAAAACAAGGACATAGATTTTTTGCAATTTTTTACTTTTTCTAAACCTTGATTCGCCAGGCTCCAACGCCCCTGAAAAAAAGGATATACCGATACTGCATTGTCAGCAGGATTTGAATATCAAACGTTAAACCATGTCTTAAAATTATAGCAAAATATTGGAACAAGCGAACTGTCACGTAATTGATCTTATGATTATTATATTATTATACATTGAAAGATAGCTAACTGAACATTACAGAGGAGAGGAGAATGTGTTAAAATATAATTTAACTTTATATTATGGGATCATATGGTACAAGAGGCATGGATACAGATACATGTAATAGAATATAAGCCACTATTATAGCTGGCTTTATTTTTCGTTTCTTTTTTCTTAACACTTTTGATGGCCTTATCCCTTTAAATATTACTCACATAATAGCAATGCTCCCTTGCTAGTATTGTCTCTATAAATAGGAATAGACAATAAAAGCACACATGTACCCAATCCCAGCCAAAAACAGGAACCGCATACAAATCAGCTGGTGCTTCAATCATTAAATGATATTAGGCAAGTGACTATTGAAGAATCTAAAACAAATGCTTCCCTCTGCCACCAAAACCTCAATGTATTGAACAATTCAAGGTTTCTAAATATGGATGTTCTCTTTAAGAGATTTACCTTTTTTATTTGGACAAAGCTGGACATATATATAGAACTCCTCAGGCAAAAGTTCCAATGTCTTTATGTGGACAGTAATGTCAGAAATTAAATTTATAAATTAATCCAATATATTAGGAAAGTATCATGGCAATTAATTGAAACAGAAAGAACTATGCGAATTTACATCTTTTAACATAGTATGCCATCGAACAAACTTTTTAAGTGACAGACAAAGTCTTCCTCTTAGACAATACTGGTACCACAATCCAATTATACAGAAACAATTACTTCAAAGTGTCAAACCAACCAAGGACTACCTCACAAATGACAGTAGCCACCCCAATATGCATCAAATTATATAAACATCATCTTTATTTCATCAGACCCCATAAAAAAACTGAGCCTAAAAGCTGCTTTAAATCATCACATCAAAATGGAACAATATTAGTCAGAATTTCTTCAAAAGGGACAAATGAATAAGACTTACATTTTTGGAATCCAAGTGATTTACTGACATGTCTTACAAGCCTTGATGACGCAGATTCACTGAACATGTACACTTCCTCTATACTGTTCCAGTCAACGTAAAAGTCGCGGAACTTTATCTTATGAATAACTGCAAAAAATGAGATAGACAAACCATTCATTGGAAGACTTACAATAATATATTAAATTCCAAATCAGTCTGTTTCTTTGTCTGATTAGGGTTTTTCACCGTACTTATGATTATTTCACTCATATGACGGTGTGCCTGTTCAACGGGTCAAGGAAACCACCCTTTATGATACTGGCAAAACCCAAGACATTTACACGATGAAATCAGGACACTGCAACATTATATTGTTTGTATATTTTATTACGCCGTACTTAAGTTTATTTCACTCATATGACGGCCTGCCAGCCCAATAGGTGGAGAGAAACCACCATAAAAAACGTGGGCAACATAATACATCTACAGGACAAAAAACAGGACACCACAACAAATCGGCTTCCTTTAGACCAGGGCAAATGAACCTCAGGATCTGCCAGCCACCCATGACTTCCAGTTTGATATTTCATTTTAAGGTGTTATGTGTATGATGTATGCATGATGCAAGAGTTCTGCTTCCATCTGAGATTTCAATTCTTATATCATATTTATATTTTTATAAAGAGTAATCACACTGGCACAGGGATATCACCTTATTAAAGCCGATAAATAATCTGATGTTCTAGATAAATTCTCAGATACAAGTTTCTAGATAGACCTGAATCTCGAGTTGTTCTGGATAGCCTATAGACGCATCTCGAGAAAAGGTATATTTATCGATTAATAGAGTGCAAACAGTTTACAATTTGAACAAACTCTGTCAAAATGATTAATATGCAGGAGGTAAGTTGTTATCCAGACAGTTTGTTGGGTTGATTGGGGCTTTACACTGCCCTTAACTGGCCTTAAGATTATTTAACTCATGTCACGACGTGCCAGCCAAAGAACGTAATAAGGAAACATAATGATATCATTCATAAATAAGGCAAGTACATAGGCCTACCCTGTATAACAAATTTTGCCAGCAAAAATCTAACCTTGTTTTTGGCCTTTGACTGGCATAGCTGGAAAATCTGTTAATTTCTTTCCAATGAAGTGTGAGAGGTGTTCAGTCTCTATTTGCACTGAATGACCCTCATCTATAGGCTGCCACGATCCATCATAAAACCACATACCTCTTAATATTTCTGCTACATCACCTGAAATAATTCATAGTTCATTTACGTCAATCATGACTTAATAAATACACATCTCTGCATCGTTTAGTAGAGTGATTCAGCTTTGTGTGCCGATTTCTCAGCTTTACAAAAAATGTTAAAGCTTAAGCAAAGGTTTTTTCCTAATCAGATGAAAACAAGCTTTCTGTCCATAGTACATGTTATCAATTTAAGTCTTCTTAGTATAAGCTTGCCTTATAAATTAAGGAAGAGTATTTCAGAATTCATAGATGATGAGATCTCTTGTATAAGAGTTGATAAATTTGTAATGTTGATCCGTTCAGGTTGAAAAAAGTGAACAAAATTGGCTATTAATGTTACATACCGTGATACGCACCAAAAAATGAGGTATTTAGTGACGTCACAGAGTGGTTGTATGAGTTAAATATTTTACCCAACAAGTAAAGGTTAGGGACTTTCTGTAAATTCCACCCCCAGATTCATTTGTTAAGAGAGAGTCTAAAAATAACAAAAAAGCTGAAAACTATAAATTCTCACAGAATGTTTAAATGAGGATATGTCTATATTTGCTTTTATATCTGGGCTACGCTTTGAGGTACTGACGTTACCTCAAGTCAACGGTTATTATCTCTGCCTGTAACACAATTCAAAATTTTGACTTAAAGCTTACATCTACATGTAAGGTTATTTTGCCACGATGGGATCAAATGTCTTGTTAATACATACAAGGAAGAATGGCTAGGGCTTCTTATGTTGAGCTTGAGTTATGGCAGGATTTCTCCTGGCTTTTGGGTGTGCATGTGACTTTAAGCAAAAATTATTGTGATATTATTTAGGTTTGACTTCTTACTTATGATTTTAAGAAAAGGAGGTCAAATGATATCAGAGAAAACCACTTCCATAAAATCGAAGTTGATTACAGGACAGATGTTACCTATCTAGGTTATAAAGAGTTAATGTCAACATGTCAGAAAGGTTATATTTGGCAGTGTTTTATACAGGTCTAGCTGGATACAGCATGGAGGTACAGCGCTGAGACCTACATGGAAAACAGAATGTCACAGCTGGTGTCAAATATAATGGAAGGCTATGAAAATTGATGATTGATCAATTTGTCTATGAAATAAATGATGCATTTCTATACAGATGAAACAATATCCTAACCTGCCCAATAAACTGGGTAACACTTCCGTGAGACTACATCAGCTTCGAAAAGACCACCCCTGACCAATATCATTTCCACATTCAGGTTATTAGTCACCCCTTCACTGAACGAAAATTCTCTGTATTTACATTCAATCCTGAGAGAATCATAGCCAATAAAAGGTGTCCATTTTTTGTCTCCTTCCTGCTTGTAAAACCACCGAACTTCCTCAGGTCGGAGTTCTTCCACAAATTCCTTTTTCGGGTATAAGTATTTTTTGGTAGGCATTGGAGGGGGTGATGTAGACTGTGGTCGGCTGCCTGTTGAAGGTGAGCTGCTTCGACTTGACCGAGAAACATCAAAATCTTCCACCTCCCACAAATCTGGGTCGTCTAATTGTGGATAGAGTTGATTAACAGGCTGTGCCATTCTGTCATCCAAGCTGTTGTTGTTTATACTGACGCGACCACCATTTGGGGCACGCATAGAGCTATCCATTCTTAAAAATTACTAATTTCTTCCAATTAACAGTAAATGTAAAGCATACATTATTCTGGATAAAGCAGATTATAGTTCAGCATGTTTCCCTGGCACAAATCTACCGAACGCCACTTATTCTGTCGGACACCAGCGATCAACAACACCAGCTTCCGCGTCAGCAACCATCCACGTGACTTATTTTACAGAGCTGACACATGAGTAGTTTCGTAAAAACATTAGGCCATTATATAAGTTCATTTTCAAACTGAACTCTTTATACGTAATTATTACCTATGAAAAATCAATTTCACAACTGTTAGCTAGTGTCATGACATCATACAATGTAGTAAATGGAAAACAAATATTACGCAACTACTGTCGTAGATTTTATTTCGACATGTGCATTGCACATCGTCTGCTTTCGAAGACAATTTCATAAGACAAATTTGAAGATTGGTGTACTTTCGATTGTTTTTTGTCATCTTGCATTGAAAGGTATGATCTGAACTGCGAGGTTTTTTGTAAAAGAACAGTCTATAATTTGTTTAGAAACTGACGTTATGGCTAGGTTAGAATGACACGATGTAACATATATTTTGTTGAGATTTGTAACCATTGCTTGAAAACGATCTTAGTATCTAGATTGAAACGTCGCTTACCAATATATCCAGAAGTTGAAAATCCATCTCAGTCGTCATGTCTTTATCTCCTTATGCTATGTAAAAAATTATTGAATATCGTAGTAGAGATACTTCTGGCACTATCACTATCAGGTGTCCGTCACGGTGAATTCTGGTGTATATATGATTATCCCATCATGATCAACTGATCTCATCATATTTCATACTTTTTAGCATATTGAGCTCTGGTTTCGTTGGCTATAAGTATAGTTGATACTGATTCACTTTCCAACTTATAATAGTTTTGTCCACATAATTATTATTTCTTGTTTTATCTTTTCAGAACTTCTAATCCAGTTCCTTGTGGGCATTCTTCTGTGTCACTTTGTAAAGATGTGGCCTTTGATAATGGGATTCATGAGAACTTATGCTGTGTATATTACTTGGCCAGCTGCTGCGGTGATTGGTGTTGTGGGATATAATATAGAAAAAGGTTTTAGAAAGGAAACTCCCTGGAAAACAAAAGCCATAAAAGAAGAGAGAGAAGAAAGAACTCTTGGTGAGATAGATGGAACAGACTGTGCAAAAGTTGCAACATTGAAATCTAAAACAGACATTCCAAAAACTATACTTGACAGAAATGATTTTCCAAAAGGAAAATAGCTGCATAGAAAACTGTGTGATATTATTATTTTTTATACAATCATGTATTGTAGTATGATAGCAATGCTGTTGTAAGGATTTGGGCAGCTAAACTTAATTTCAGTGGACAGTGTTTCTGTAATCTAAATTTTCAATTTTCAGGTGTGATCAGTCTCTGACGTTTTCTACTCTTCAACTAAAACTCTATTAGGTAGGAGACATGACTGACAAGGATATCTGGATAGTGCTGTGATTATAGAAATTACTTGCCACGGTCAGCAATTTTATTCAGCTGTCTTGCAAGTGCTGTAAAATGGTTCTGGCTAAGGGCAGTATGTTTCCAGATTATATTCAATTTCATACTGTCCTACTTAGCACTGGAGGAACATTGTCTTTTTTATATTAACAAAAACACTAAAGTTACTACACATTTTATGGTTGTGTTCAAACACAGAATATGTTTGAACAGAATAATGTTATCTGTAATGTGGTGTGCTGTAAGTAGCAAGCTCTTTAGCTAATTAGTATTAAGTGTTGTCCATTATGATTGCAGACTCATGATTAGATCCCTAAACAAAACGTATGGTTCCAGTTTCTAATTTTAAGGCTGAGTTGTTCAAATGATAACCCAGGTTTAATTTTTTTAACATTACAACTTATTCCCAACTTGACCCTGGTGGTTCAAATGGTAAAAAATATTTTTTTCTATTTATATTCCAAATTTATAAGAGCCTATCTAACAGTGTATCTAACCATTGAGTTGACAACTAATAATGTTCATAATCTGTCTCCAATGCTGTCGCCTGTTATTGTCTTAGCAGCTGCGAATTGAAAAGTTTTGAGTGACTAGTAGCCTTTAATTCCAGTGGGTAATTGGAAAGTTATATACTGAAACATAATAGATCATGTTTGAAGCAAATAGTGTAAATAATTAAAACTGGTGAACAGAATTGGCTTGTTTTTTTATTTGTTCTTTGGCTTCAAGTTGTGGGCCGTTATGTGGTGCCTTCTCTACCCTGGTTGTCTGAGCTATGGGGCAGTAGGAAGCCGATTTGTTGTCGTGTCCTGTAAATGTTGTTCAGAGTGTTTTCCTTCACCCATTGGGCTGGCACCCCTTCATATAACGGAAATAATCTTAAGTATGGCGTATAACCCAGATCAATAAAGTTAAATGCTGCGGGTGGGAGCCTCCTTTGCACTGGAATGCTTTGGGGGCATCAGGAAACCGCTTTGTTGTTATGTCCCATTTCTTGTCCTGTAAATGTATTGTGGTGTCCTCTGTGTTCCCAGCATCGTTTAGGGTAATATCAATTACCAATTGTTTTGTCACGCCTTAATATAAGTGAAATAACCTGCAGTACTGTGTAAAACCCAAATCAAACAAACAATATTGTGGCTTCAAGTTAAAGCCATGGGTGGTTTCTGAGCTAAGCGGCATCAGGAAGCTGGTTTGTTGCGGTGTCCTGTGAAAGGAATGTAGTGTCTTCTGTCTTGCCAGTATAGGGTGGTTTCCTTTACCGATTTGGGTGGCAAGATGTCATATGTAATATAACATGAAGTACTGCATAAATCCCAATGGAACCCGCTACTTAATTTCAGCTAAGTTGTATCATTACTCAAATGTATACAATGAACACTGTAACAATGTGACATGCACTAACACATTTTAATTCAAGGGTTTGATTACCAGTGGATATGTGCAATTTTTCATTTCCATTTTTGTGAAATACATGTCTGTTATTCAAGAAAAAGAATAATTTGATTAGGGGTGATTATTTTATTGTTGCCATAGTTTAATAGAATATTACGATTAATATTGTGACAGTTGTGAACTTGAGGAACCTGCGGTTATGTAAATGTTTTGTTCAGTCTTGCATGTTGCCAGCGTCGTTTATGGGGGTTTCCTTCACCCGTTAAGCTGGCACGCCGTCATATAAGTGAAATAAGCTTGAGTATTGCGTATAACCCCAATCAAACAAACAAACAAAGGAACCGTAGGGAAATAAATTACATGAACACATACATTGTTCAATTTAAATATCACTAAAATGTGAAAGAAAAAGACGTGAACTTGCTAACCAGATTTTTGAGAGTATAACCATATTTAATGAAAGGATAACAATACAAAAGGGAAATGGTTGAATCAGCTATTGCAATATTTATTTTTAGCTATTGATATAAGGAACATGTATTGCCTTTGTTGATGATATAGGTCTACTATGGATAAGGCAATACAATTATTTATAGACCAATATTGGGTGTTACTATTATCATCAGACTTCAACTGACTAGATTTTAAAAGAATTTAATATTTTACATACCTAATATGTACAAACCCTAATGTACTAAATATACATCAATATATGAAGACAATTGTAAATTCACTTGCTTACCCGATTCACCCAGAGATAGGCTTTCTCATATGGAATTCAAATCGCATTATATCTGGAGCTAGGCTCAGCCGGTAAAATGTTGTCTCTGTATCAGTTAGTACACAGGCCCAAACTTTTACAAATGCATGCCATTTTTTTTTTAAAGAAAAATACATTAATACAATATTTAAATATGTGTTACAATGCAGCTCGGATGATTCAAAGTTCAAGATATTTAAAAATCTCTGCTATTTTTATCTAAAACTAACAATGCTTGCTTCGAAAATGGCTTTGAAAAACATATTCAGTATCTGAACATTCATCTGAATCTAAAAACCGATATTGAGCAATACAGTAAAATACAATACAATAAACCTGTGGTCAAACTGCTGAGATAAAATCTCTTCCAAATAGGATCAGTTGAATATGTCATCTATTCACCTCAGTTCAATTACTTTCAGTATAACAGTTTGGAAAGGTAATTTCACAAAACATTTGTAAGGTTTTGCTTAAGTAGTTGTCTGGAGACAATATTTTAATTTCTAGTGGTTATATCTGTATGTGCGTGCTTAAGTTTTGAAACAGTCCCCTGGTTAAGGACTTCTTTCAGCTGGCATTCATGCCTCGATGAGGTACATGGCTGGCACTGCACACAGCCTCTACAACTGAATGCCTCGAAGAGGTACATGGCTGGCACTGCACACAGCCTCTACAACAGAAATATTACTGTTTGTCTAATAATTGTTTGTCTGTGGCAACTTCTTTATCGGACTATCTAAACTCCTTATTTTTAGGTTTCTTTCGCTTTACGTTGACTTTAGTTTTGCAGACTACAGTCGCTTTTTCTAAAGTGACTGAGAGCTGTCATATAAATAAAATAAGAACAATATTAAAACATAACGCAAACTCACTTGATAGGAATTAGGAAGGTAAAAATATCTGAAATTTGTAACTTTACTTTATTATTTAGCTTTTATAGTTCACCACCAGTGGTGTTTCCAAGTCTCTTTATGCCATACGATACTAAAGTACTGCCCAAAAAGCAACCACTCTTAAACCATGTTCACACTGAGATGATATTGTAGAAGGAAGATTTTGCCTCGTACCATCTGAAACCCTCATGCTTTCTCTTTATCTTGATTTACTTCATGTCTGATGATATTATCCGTACACGACGCTATAACAAAGAAGAAAGACAATTTATATTTATAAATACTTTTCTTGCGGTTTTATTACAAAACTAATTGGTGCGGGTAGTTGGGCAGCAGCCTCCTGTGTGGTGTGCTCACTCAGCCAAGTCCTGAGACTCATGTCCCCTGTAAATGTATTGTGGTGTCTTCTGTGTTGCCAGCGTCCTTTAGGGTGATTTCCTTCACCATCATATCAATGAAGTAACCTTACATACGGCATTAAACCTCAATCAAACAAGCAAACAATACAAAAGCAAGGGTCACTCTAAGCACGGTTAGCTTGAGATCGAAGAGGCAAATTGCCTACACACCTATTTTCAAAACTTAATTGATAAACATTTGTCAGAATGACCCTCAGCCATAGTTAATTATGTAACCAAGTAAACCAATAATGATCTTTATTCATCCTCATTAAAGACAGGTCATCAATTGAGTTAGTTTCATATCAATGTTGTTACAAGTAGTTACTAGTGACAGGGGGGCATGTGGTGGCTGAATGGACAGAGCACAGCCTACTGAAATGGCTTCAATATTCCATAAAGGTATGATTATTACTCAGAACATGGGTTTATGGGGTTTGGATTTGACAAGGTTTATTATTTAAAATTATAAGCAGCCGAAAAAAAAAAAAAAAAATAGAAGAGAATAAAATAGATATATACAGTAGGATGACATTTGCAAGACAATGTCATCATGCTTACATTTTTGCCTTTACAAGTGCATCTTCTAATTTCATGCTCTGATCCCAAACTGTTATCTGATGTGGAATGTTGTTTTGCTCCTTCCTATGCAAAGTTAATAAGAACTCATTACTAAAACTGTCAACATGGTTTTCATGACTTTATTGCAAAAGTCACAACTCTGAACAGTGGTCATGTCAAGACCTACTATTCAAATTTGTGCTTTTGATGAAACGACAACCTGGATTTGATACAACTGACCACATCTCAAAACAGTGCTAGTTTAAAAAAAAAAACACACAAATTTAAAAATTATGTCTGATAGAAGCTACTACACCATTTTTTTCTTTCAAAGTTTGATAAAATGACACAAACTGAAACTGTTTTTACGATGACATTGATGAGAGTTAGAATATATAATTGTGCTAATGATGAAAGCAACTAATCAAAATTTGATACTGAGTTGTGGCATTTTTCTTTGTCTATGTTTATATAATATAACATCCTATGCCTGAATACTTAAATACTATACCCACATCAAAATATAGGTTTCTTCTGACAGATTCCCCGTCCAACTTCCTATGTGCATATGTATGAGATATCTTACTCCTTTTCTTCAAAACCTTCAGAAACAATGAGAAAATTGGCTTTAAAGTTATTTGCTTTCAATGAGTGGATTGGAGAACTCTTCCTCTGCACTAGAGCTATATAAACTAATTGGCATCAGGAAGCATGATTGTTGTGGGCCTTGTGGCTTTCAGTTTCGCACATCAAAAGGTGAACAAGCAATACTGTTTCATGCCAGATGATCAACTTTTTTGGTTAACTTTAGCATATGATGCCTATGTTTAAGTAATATTAAATTGCTCAGACTTATAATTCTAATGATCAGAAAATACTCCACTAGCCTCACTGAAGTCACTGTTGCTGTTGTTTAAAAACAAAAACTCAAGCTAACTGAACTTAAAGCATTTCATAGTTTGCTCAGGTTACCCGGAAAAATTAGACAGACTTTTAGTTTACCCAAAAGACAGACTGGCTTCATAAAATAAATTGTCTTAAAAGTTATTTTCTTTCATAGGGGTTTGTTGGCAACAGCATTCTGTGCCCTTAGTGAGCTAATGAGCTAAATGACATCGTGAAGCCTATTGGTTCTCCGACATAAAGTCTTCCGTCCTGTGCTTGTGTCTTGTCAATGTCAGTGACATTTGATGTGGTCAAAAGCATTTGATGCTTTTCCCATTCATTGAGTTAGCATAGGCCAACTGTCATGTGTTTGAAATAATTAATCCTACAGATTCTTTATAAAAAAAGCTTCTTTGTTAACAACAAAAAGTACCTTGTTTACATCTCTTATAAAAAAGAAGGTACAATATACTACTATTCTAAATTACTAGACATGCTAGAAACAAACAAAAATTAGTAAAAAAACTCATTAAATACCATTAATTATAAGCACAAAATGTTATCCCAATGATAAGTTATTGTCTTTTTGAAATGAAAAAATAATAAAAACTGTACATACCTCCAACCTTTTCTCTTCAGCAGCTCTTTGTTTAGCTAATAGCATATCTGCTGTGAGGGTGGGGTAGTTCAGCGGTTCTAGCTGCTACAATACATAAATGCAAAAGAAAGGAAATATACATGATTATATGTAACTGTTATACAGGCTCTGATCCAGATCAGACTTATTTTTGTATTTACAGATACAAATTAGTTGAAATAAAATGATTTGGACAAGAATAGTTTTATATTGTTGGGTTTTCTTCTTCACTTTCTTTTTATTTATTTACCTTTTTCATTTCCTTTTTTTTTTATGGTATTTTTTATATTTGTGACTTTTTATTACTAACCCTCTCTCTAACCAGTCTGGTTCTTTGCTCACTTAGTTTTTGTCTATCCAGAATTTCTTTGTGTTTGGCTGCTCTTAGAATATCAGACATTCTCACTCGAGTCTGAATCTGGGAGACGGAAAAAGAGGCATCAATTAATTTCAAATAAAACTACACGTAGAAGTTTTCAATGCACTGAATTCAGCACTTGTAAACAGAAAATGAAATGACAGCTTAGCAAATAATTTTTATAAGGATACATGACCTGTATCCAAAAAAAGACACGACAACAAATCAGCTGTGTCTGTTAGCTCAGATAGCACGAGGACACAGAAGGCACCCACCCAGCCACCTGCGGTAGATGACAGACACATACTTTGTGCCTGACTTTGATTCTTGAAAGCATTTCTGTTATCCCAATTATCTTAACTATTATCTATTACAACAAAGAGTGATATACCCCCACCCAATATATGTTCTTGTAAGCAGCGATGCTTATGGAAGTTATACATTTTAAAAGTAAATACCTGAAATGTTGTTGTTTTCTGTTCTGACTCTGTTTGGGTTATCATGACGTCTCCTCTTGTGGACACCTTCTGGGCAAAGTCTTGCTTTCTCTGAATAACCTGTTAAGTTATCACAAAAACACTTCTGTACGATTCGGTAACATGATATACATACATATACTAATTTAAGACATGTAGCTGCATTGGGGTGTCAGAAGATAGTAACTTTCATACATAAATACAAGGCATATTAAATTCTGAAATATTAAGTCAAAATCAATTGGGGTTTTTTGGTTGTTTTTTTTAAATTACTCTTCTTTTTCATAGACTCAACTGTGTAATATGTCAAACAGAACTAAATGCTTTCAGAGGTGTACTGGCATGACGAGGCAACTCCAATCCCTTTAAATTATTTAATATAAGAGTATACTTAAGGATTAACTCACTGCTTCTCTTTTGGCATTTGCAATTCGTTGTCTTTCCTGCAACATTTGTATAGCCATAGATGACTGAGCTCCTGATTTCAATTTCTGAAAAAAAAAAAAAAAAAAAAAATATGAACATCATCTGTTGAACTGTATTAATTAGAATTGAATTAAATTATACTGACATTCAAAGGATGAATGTATTACAGCGAGAGAGGGTGAGTGTCTGGAGATTTACATGTATGCTGCTTTGGTAAAATCTTAAGCAATCCCTATAATATGAGATAATCAAAGATGCATTTATGAAATGACTGACTTTTGATTTCGACATATTAAACCACTGTTTACAATTATAACATCTTGTAACAACATAGGAGTATTTAAGTTCTAAAAAATATTTTTTTTAAGAGATAAATCATATATTAAACTTAAGCTATCTATATCCTATATTTGTTTTATAAATGTAGAGAAATATACATGTTGTAAACTATATTGAACTTGAATATCTTTCAAAATGATGATTTTGTTTACATCCCATAAAAATAGTTTTAGAGCCACTTTGCCACTCATTAGTCCAGTCTACTTGACATTTAAAAACAGTCTGTTAGTTATATAGTTTGAAACAATTCTAATATATAAATTTCACAAAATGTGAACTTACTCTGAGAGAATTGACTGGATATTTCATAACGAGGCTGTCCATTTTTCTACCCGCTCGACAACGATCAACGGGAGGATCAAGAATTACGTAGGGCGAGGAGCGTTCATAACCTGAAACAGGAGGATCAAGAATTACGTAGGGCGAGGAGGGTTCATAACCTGAAACAGGAGGATCAAGA
>JAVFBZ010165866.1:0-17092 GCA_032466195.1 Katharina tunicata
ATGAAGTGACTTCTAACCAAAACATCTTTATACTTTCTTTTAGAAATTGGCTGATAATTTCACGGATTGAACAATCGATACAAAAGACACGCAACTCTTGAAATGCATTGTCGCTATACTTTCGGTCCCTAGGGAAATTGTTCAACACAAATCCTCTATAGGACAAGAAGTAATTAGACGCTAAAATTCCAACTTGTATTTATAATAAAGCAAATTTGGTTGATTATTATTGTGTGTGAAATGTTTTGTGTTGAATATTAAATAAAGCAATGTTTTCTTCTTACTTTCTGCTTATTACAGATATACAACAGTATATATTAATCTTGTTAATCTGTCAGTTTTAATACATGCTACTTTAGCAACTTGCAAAATGCAATTTGTCGCCGAATGGGAAATGTCATGAAATGCTCGACGATGTATGTTATCATCATTCTTGCACTGGAAGACTATATGGGTTCGAGAGTTATGCAGAGAGAGAGAGAGGATGATGAGTATCGTAAGACATTAGTACTGTAATATTCTGGAGAGAGACAGTTTAATGAATATTTGCCACAATCCCTTTCCATGCTAGTCTGTCAAATGGTATGCTTTAATTGTGATGCATGCCTCACGTTTCTCCATGCCACATTGACTATCTTCTCTTACATTTATATTTCTAGATTATATCTTCTGTTATTACATATAAATTCGATGCCATGTTTGTTAGTGAATCCTTGGCAAGTGGCGGGATGCTGGACGGAGCTTACTGTGGTCTGGACCTCTTATAGCTAAGGGGTATATGGAAGCCGAGTCCTGCTTTGAGCCCTGTCCTTGTCCTCTTCCACAAATTAGGCTGGTACGCAGTCATAAGTGAATAACCTTAAATACGGCGTAAAAGTCAACTATCAAATAAGCAATCAACCCTTTTAATGTGTACAGAGTCAATAAACTAAGATGAATTGACCAACAAAGAAGTAGACGCAGATTACGTCAGATTGGTTTGCCTTGAATTATTACATCAAAGAATGTCAGTGCCCGACCAGACTTGCCACACTCTGGCTCCAAGGAGTTATTAGTGAATGGCATCCATTTATTACAGTCTTGTGGCATCCACCTCGACAACACGGGTTTGCTCGACGGCTGCGTCCGCTGTAAAGTTTGATACCTTTAGTTTCTATCCAATCCAATTGATTGAAATGATAGGTTGGTTTTGTGGTCGGTGTTTGTAAGGAAACGTTGCTTGTTCGAAAATGTGTTAAAACACGTAAGCTTGATGTCATTTATTATAATCTTAAATTTATCATTGGTGACAGCGTGCATGGTCATCTTTTGCTCTCACGTCTTTATGTAGATGGAAATAGTTTGTAGTATTAAGCCCCTTGAACGTGTATGTTAAAAACTATTGAAAAGCCTACAGATCATTAAAGGCCCTTGTATTATAAGTTTCATTCGTTTCTACTTGACCTTATGTTAGTACAATGTATGGTGAACTTTCATGCCACATTCCATGAAGTAAATGTATAAAATATTGTGGATGAGATAAATAAATCTTTTGTGTACATTTGTACATTCTCCGTTTTGCTAGGGTTAAATTTGAAGCAATTCGCGTTATTTTTATCCGCACGAAATACATAAATAAATCAAGGCACAAGCAATCCACCGTATATTTTACTAACAGTAGTTAAATTTAACTGGATTTAAGTGAAAAAACGAGGAATCTTACAAAGTATGAAATGGCAGTTTTGATAACAACTTAGTAGGGTCTGTAATTTGACTACTTCATTTTTGGGGTTTACTTTCTCTTTAAAATAGTAACTATAATCTTTATATTAACCGTCCCAAACCAACAAACGCAAACTGGTGCTACGTTCGAAAGTGGCTGTTACCAAACAGGAAATCGAATTCTGACGAGGGTGACGCGCCTCTTGTTCTTGGTACTCTCTGAGTTAAGAGGTATCAGAAAGCCGATTTGTTGTTGTGTCCTGTAAGTGTATTGTGGCATAGTCTATGTTGCCGGCGTCGCTTAGAATGGTTTTCTTTACCCATTGGGTTGGCACGCCGTTATATAAGTGAAATAACTTTAAGTACGGCGTTAGATCTCAATCAATCAATCAATCAAATTTCTGGCACTTCACGCGTAGCTGGATGTTACAGTTCTGCTGTTTCACGATAACCCGTGGTATCGCCTCTAGGCGACTGCTTCATTATGAACAGGAATTTAAAAAATGATAAAAAAATAACACATTCAGTTCTATTAAAAAGATGACTTGAAATTTAGCATGATTTAGGCGCAGACTGTCACTAACCCAATTGTTAACGTAGACGTTTAATGAATATCACTCGATTAGATTGTGAATAATTTGCAGACTATTAGTAACAGCTGCTGTATGATAAAGTGTTTGTTGATCATCAAGTCAGCTGCAAAGGATTTTGTGACTGATATACTATGTACAATAATTGCTGTGATTACAATATTTATTCGGACCTAATAGTTTTTCCTCTTACGAGTTTTCACTTCTATAATGGCATACCAGGTTAATGGTTTAAGAAAACCAGACCCTACCACAATGGCCCCAAAAATACAAGGCCATTTACAGGGTGCTTTTACCGAATTCGCTACCTAATGGCCGTTAACTCTGAGCACACGAAGGCCCTGGATGATTCTGCCCACCAACCAACAAAGTAATGACAAAACGTCTATTGCTTTCTTGGCATTCACCATCTAACATTTCAGAACAAGTACACTATTCTCAAAAGCAGCAAGACAATTCTGGAAAGACTAAAGAATAATAGAGAATAAAGAACAACTATATTGCCAGCTATCAATAAAGAGTAAAGTTAATATAAAATACTGAATCAACATTTTTATTTGTAAGACCAGGCCATAATCAATTTTGTACATAATTATATTGCGAATATCCCACATTTAATGATTGTAATTTCTTATAAAACATTACTTTTACGAAAATGATGTAGCTTAAGTTCATGTAAAGCGTCAGATTATATACTCAATAAATAATGCTGTATTAAAAATAATTGTTTTGGCTGACCTTCGTCAACAGAAATGTGGGATCAAGTTTATGTTCACGGAGTACTCGAAAATGTCTTTTAGTAATAAAACCAACATAAATCCTAATTTAAATCGTTATCCAAATGTAATTTTATTCAAAGGAGTTTATTTGACATGTACATGTATCAATATAAAACCCGAAAGGAGCTACGCAGAGCGTTTATGCTAATTTGACCAATGGTACAGTGTTGGGGACATTTTAATATAGGCTCGTACCTTTCTCGACATTGTGAAGAATACGGACACTTATGTAATGACAAGTCATTATTGTTGCTGTTGTTGTTGAAGTACTGTTTCCGCAAAACTCCACTGGCGAATGAATCGTCTAAAATTTACTGCCAACTGATTTAAAATTGAACAGAAAAAAAGTTGTCACAGAGCCCAGACAAGTTGAAGCCTGTAAAGTCAGACACACTTATATAAAATAGTAAAAAAGTACGACATAATACAAACTTACACTCTACAAACAGCACAATGAGACAACCCTTTCTAGGTCAGCAACAAGATAGCCAGTAAATACCTTAGAGTCGCAAAGACTTGACGGTTGGGAGAATGATCTGATTCTCCATTTTAGAATGGTTTTGGGGACAAGCATTATTTTCATAATCTGAACCGTAAACGGCATTTAACGATATCGATGATTCAGCGACATTTATCGATATAAATATTTCATCAATCAATTTCAATTAACGAATTATCGAAGTAAATAATTCATTTATCTATGGCAAATAATATTTTATATACACTGTATATCAATAAACAAAAATTAATAAATCAATTTCAGTTATTCTGGAATGTCAATGTGTTCCTTCATAATACTTTTGACACTAAGATTAACCAGATCTCGAACTCACAGACGGGTTTATCTAGATTGACATTGTCAAACAGACTGACAGATATTTTCAGACAATTAATTGGAAATCCTCAAATCGTTGTAGCGGAAAGTCGCGATAGCGAAGCTATTTGATATAGACTGAACTATCCGGTGAACGGTTTAAGACAATCAATATCGCTGTGACCGGAAAAGGCTATGGTTTTAAACTACTCAATGTTCAATGCATAAGTATGTATGGTAATTGCGTGATAGTCAGATGCTAGGACATTCTAAGTGTACTTGAAGCTAAAAACGAGTTTCGACTTTAGCTGAACAAAATACCTTTTATTAAAATTAAATTTAAAACAAATACGTCATGGACAGCCTAAAGTATACCCATTGAATGACATTTGTGTGAAGTTCAATAAACGAAATGTGGAAAAATATAAATTGTTGTCATGTTGTGTTTTTAGAATTCTCTTATGACCGAATTTGAGTTGTAGTATTCAGCGTCATTTTACAGTGACTGGAAAGCGTACGGGCGACAAAATTCGCTTCCCTGCCAAAAAAATGCAAAAATGGTTTCCCCAAGATGATACACCATCACTAAACAGCCACAGGAGAAAACAAAGTATTTTATGTTAGTTTCTAGTTGTCTTTACACGACCATGAGTTTTCCATTCCCTTCAAATACATCTGTGTACATTGATAAACTCTAACGGAGACACCCTCTATCTGGAATCGAAAGGCTGCGCTAGACGGCAAACAAACGATAACAGGTTTATTGATGGCCTTTCCGGCTCCACTTCCAACACGTATACCACATATGTAGATAATTGGCTTAGGCACCAACGCGTCAACCGTACCATTAGTCCGTAGTAGTGACTTCAGATATTCCCCAAAACCAAGTAGACCTAATTCAGTTTACCGGCACGGTCTGTCTCCAAATCACAAATATTGACAGCCTGTTATTGTAACCATTCAGCTGTCTATGCTTTTTCGATAAGGCCATATGACTGATGTTTTTGAGGCTCACAATAATTGGACGTCATTTCGCTTTTTTTTTTGTTCATGAAGCTTATGTATTATAATATTAAATGTATTTTATCGGTTTCAATTTCACCGAAAATGCCCTATTGTTTGATTTGGTTAATACAGTTACGGCTCAACCTTCAGGTTATGAAATACCAACAGATGTAATCATGTAAATCGTTTTACAGGAAGTTATACCCAGACCCTATGTATAAAACAAGACAAAAAAACGTGTGCCATTGCGTAGACATATTCTTTTTTTTTTTCTCGTTTCCTGTGATTTAAAATAGTATGACAGTGACCCAAAGGGTTCTTTGATCGTTTCATGTATTTTCATGCCTTACATAAGCTCAAATGAGTGCAAACAACCACCATAAACGACGATGGCACCAACGACGACACAGTACATTGACAAGACAAAAATAAGGACGCTAGAAAAAATCGGTTTCGGGGTGTCCCTTAGCCCAGATAGCACCAATACACAGGAGGCTCATACCCAAACCACTTGCTGTAGCAAACGAACTTGTTTAAATGTGTTAGCTTGTTCATCTCTATGTAAACATGTTTGGTACCAGAAGTCCATAAATTAAAGTGTAAAACCTAGTATTCAGTTGTGTAGACGGCATTGTTTTCATCGCACAAGTTATAAGAAATAGGGTGACGTCGACTGTATGATATGCGCAAATGGATTATTAAAATTCTCGGCATTGCGCTGATTACATTCTTGTCCGCAAAAGTCGTAAAACGTCGGTTAGTCTCGACTCCCACTTCGGCCTTTTGCGCCACTCTTGAATTATGGGAAAATCGTATGGTTTGGATGTATACGAAGGTACGGACTAATACGTACTTTGCTCATGTGTATGTCTTTGACTCTATTAATCTAATATCCTTACTATAATTTGAATTATTTCGTACGCATTATTTCTATATGTACAATCGACTTAAGTACGTTTCTGTTCACAATTGAATAGTTCGATTTAGATCAGAATCAACATTTTCTTTGCAACCTTTTATGACAGTCCAAATAAGCGTGACATTAGCAGTCACTGTCAAACAGCAAAGAAGTAAACACTCTGCCTTTTTTTACCTTTCACTTTTAACTTTTTCACTTTCATTATTTTCAATTTTTCCATTTTCACTTTTTCACTTTCAGTTTCACCTTTTCAGTTCATTTTTTCACTTTCACTTTTTCGCTTTCACATTCACTTTTCACTTTTTCCCTTCTCGATTTCTTTACGGATTTCTTGACGCCAACTTCCTTCTTGTGAAGCGCCTTGTAATCCCTGATTATGCACTTAACAGTTTTGGATATTCTGCCCCGTTTGTACATCGTTTAAATTCATTTTAGTCACCATCTTGTTTCTTTTATCACAGAAACTCTCATGATTCCGTGCGCATTACGATCTTTTTGCAAGGTCGTCAGGTCAAATTGGCTGGCTACAGCGAAGGTTCAGTTCAATTCTGAAATTATCCTCTCTGACGGTTCGCAAGTTTGCCACAAGGGCGCTGCGTGAGCTGAATGTGAACGTTTTAGAAACAATGCCGTCTACACTACTGAATGCGACGTTTCACACTTCTAGTTAATGGACTTCTGGTGGTACCATAGTAGATAACAGGGAAGATAGTTGACAGGACAGTTCCATAGACCATATCCCTGCGCCATGAGATGTATTGCTGTTGCCGATTTAATCGTGCCTATGGACATTATTTCTTATTTAAGAGACATACAAAACTCAAGACACTTAGAATAACATAAGATATACTGGATAACTTTAAGCGGGTGTTATGTTGAAAATTCACTAGGACACGAATCCATTTCCTGATCGGCGTCGTGTGAATGCCATGTGTTGTGTCGCTTGTTGCCAGTAGATGGTGGTTTCTATCATCCATTTTTCATTTTCAAAACGAACAGCATGCAACAGAAAAATAATGTGTTATTTTTTTTGTTGCAGTCATCCTTTATTCGTTTTTTTTACAACGCATATATTTTCAAATAAATATGTAAATTAAAAAAAAATTGAAACATATAAGCAAGAAAATATATATCTTTAATATAGCATTGTATTGAGCACATATAGCAAAAATGTGAAGGGCAAGGTAGATTGAGGACGGCCGATTAAAAGTCTATTGGCGGATTCTGTGTTTGCACGAAAACGCCTCACATTCATAGATAATTTGTCCAGTCTCCGAAACAGCCATTGTATTAACCATTAGTGTCGTAGGCATTTAAACAAACACAAACATCGTGAAGTAAATATAGTTTGTAGTAATGGAGGTAGATTGTGCTTCAAAGACAGTTACATGTTTCATCGGTTTCTTGTTCCCAAACGATCATAGTTCCACATATCACACAGCGAAACACAATACACTTTGACAACTCGGCCAACACCTGTTATTATAAAAACAATCGGACTGAGCCATCTACTGTTATCGTCGGCTAGACTTTGGTTCTGACAGTTTGGTGTGTGTTTTGGCCAATTAACATAATCTGTTTGTAACCTCTCATCAACAAACTAGATTGATTTGTTTTGAAGGATTATTACATTTATTTATTTGATTTGTGTTTAACGTTGTACTCAAATATATTTCACTTAAATGCCGACTTTTCGTTGTTGGTGGAAAACCCCCCGATCTCCGTAGGCACCTGAACACTTCCACCATACACCCAAGGCCCACAGTGAGATTTGAATCTATTCCAGCTACAGTAAAGGGGACCCAGTCATCCAACCACTTTAGACATGGCGCAGCCTTATGTTTAAAGAAAAACAGTTAAGAAATATCGACACCGTTACTCTCGCTACTACAGAAAATTGTGCAATTCACTCTACAAAAAATACTTTTGTTTTTTTTATAATGTATTACACAAGCTTATAAATTAATTGTACAAGTAGAAAAAAGATGTTAGCCTGAACGGAGAGAGTTATGTTAATTACATGTTCCCTTCTGTAATATACTATATTTCCATTTCTTAAAAAAAAAATGAACATTTTGAACTTAGTTTAACATCTTGTCGACCACCAATCACTAGCATTTTAGTTTTTTCTTTGTTACAATATTTTTGAAAATGTTCGATTTTGGTCTGAATTTTAAAGGCATCAAAAGACAAGCAGCCACTGTAGACGTCTGTAGTGTTAATGCTGTTATATGAAGAGTTCAGTGCCTTACTTACTCGGCAGTGGGAAATGTGAATTTCACTGGAAAAAAAACACTACGGTCAAGAAACAGCTAGGGTAAATAATATAATTCAGACCTTCTTATAACATTGGACTGTCCATTACTCCAATCCTGGCTTGAAAACTCAATCGACTTATTAATGTTGAACACATTTTTAATAAAGCGATAAAATTTCTCGTGCAATAGAACAGGTTTGTTTTCGATTTAAAATGTCGGCTTATTACGTTGCAATTACATGCTCCATAGGCTTCTAAGCCATCGAATAGCATTTGCAACCCCTCGTTTCACACTTTTACACAATGCTTTCAAAGTCTACACGTTTTTCATGTGGTGCCCAGCCGTTGATTAAAACAAGAAACACCAGCCAGGAACATTCATACTCTCTCAAAAACATTTGATTACAACATATGTTGTTGATGTTTCTGTGGAACTTCTGAATATGACCTGCTGCTTAATAAAGTATAATTTTTCTTCTATGTGTTTCGCGGTTTTCACTTGCGCATTTAGGTCTTCCTGTTTCTGGTTAAGTTATTCCATTCGTTAGTCGGTTTTGTTTCGAGTCCTGTCCTTGTCTTGTTGCACCTTTGTCTGCTGCCATTGTTGCTTTGGGTGGTAAATGTGTTTAAGAATGAAGACTGGCATGCTGACACGTCGTCAATTTGAATAAAATAACATTAATTACAGTGTAATACCGCCGATCAATCAATCAATCAACTATCAATATAAACACTTATGACATATTTGTTGTTAGCTTTTCTGGTATCTCACTTGTTTTTAAATCTGTTAATATCCCTGTACATTACGTTCCTGCTATTGATGAATTAATTAAATTTGAAATATTCAAAAAGTCGAAATGCATCTTTTTGGAGATTCTTTGTCTCTTTTCTTGTAGTAACACATACGCACATCTCCAAACCACTTAACACAAAGACACAACCTTAATTGACCATGTCCCGTATTTAATTGAGCCCACAAATGATCAATTTAGTATCGTAGATTGAATTTAAATAATGTAGTATATTTATAAAAAAATACCGAAAAAATTACTTTACCACCTTTTGCCATTTTCAAGCCAGTTTCAACTCACATAATCACTGTTAGTTTAAGGTCTTCATTTATCAGAATTAATCATCTAATTTGTGCTTTTCCTTTGTTCTCAATCGGCAGACAAAATGTTTTACCAGTGACTTTTTCTCAGACAATTGTATCCATGTAACGGTCTTGCTAGAGTTAGGTTAGAGTTGTACCTTAATTTGGAGTTCTCAAACCAATTTGATGCTTTGGAGCAGAATATATCGACTGGAAAATATACTCTTGTTACCTCGCATTCTCTGTCTTGATTTAATTATGTTTATGGGACAATCTGGCGCGTTTGCTATGCTAACGTCGACGCTTTAACACCGAAATCCTAACTTATGGTGATTTCGGACCTTGTGCAGTCCTGGTAAATGCTAAACGTCTTTCATAAAACGTTAAACCGATTACACTATCCGATACCTATCAATAAATTAAGAATACGCCCATTTAGTTCGTTCTTGGACGAGAATTCGGCTAAAATTTATTCCACTTACTTTAGCAATAAATATACATGTAAAGTTGTCATTTAGGTCAAATACCCTTTAGTATGACGTTGAACACCAATCAAATAAATAAATGAAACACATGGCATGATCTATGTACTTTGAAACTGAAAGATCCTATTGGGCTTTATCGCTGCTTCTGAATATTGATATACATTTCAATTTATATGCTAACGTTGTTCGAACATAATGACCATAGTACAGATGTCAAGGGAGCAATTCTTTTGATCGAGTGTCTACACTATTTATCCTTAAGCGACAAAGTAACTCCTTAGTTTGAGCATATCATAACCTGTCTTGGGCATGTTGTTTGGGCAGCTTCCAGAAACTCAACCAGTTATCTGCCAACATTACTTATTGCATGAAACATTAGCGAGTTCTGCATCTGTCATGTCATGCGGCACTTTGATCAGTTATTACCTTCAACCGAGATTCTTTCGATACACATGAAGCGCGAAAAATAATTAAAATGCCCCTGAAAAGGACAAAAATCCAATTATATATGTGGTGATGCTGTTAGTTTTTAATGAGTGGATGTCTTGTAATGCAGAAGCGATTGCTTCATCGATTAAAAAGATCGCAATTACAGACTGGAATAAATTGTGTTTGTTTGACAAAGAAATGATAACGACATCCTATTACACGTGATGTCGTAATTGTTGTGGATTTCTGGTCTTACAGCTGTCGGAACGTGATATTTCACAATTCCCAGAGATCAACTACTCCAATGTAACTCTTATCGTGATAGTTTGCGCTACTGTCTATGGTGATGTTCGATGGACCAAACCCAGGACAGTTATCACAGGGAATACGTAAACAAACCGCGAGAATTTGGACAATGAGAGGGCTTTGGATTTTGGAGCTAACGGTTTGTATTGGATTCCAGTCTCGTAAAATATATGGACTATGTTTGTCTTTTCTCAGGGAAGGACTCGACTTGATTGATCATGCTTGTGAACACATTTTGTTTGATCTCGTTCCCAAATTCATTACATGGAATTATTTCTAGACCTCACGGAAAACGTTATCGATATAACCGATATGGCGGCCTTTCAGATTGTGTAGAACTGTTTGACGTGATTGATATTTAGACAGTCCAGGAATAAGGCGGGATGTTATTTCCAATAAACGAACGGTGCAGTTAAGCTGTTTATGTCAGTCGGCATTTTCTGGGTTTTAGACAAAATGACCCAACTGGTCTCGTAATTTCATCGCATTTTACCGCCAACTCACTACATGTACAGTCCGACCGAGTGTGAACTTGAGAACTCAGGTTTGAGGATGTATATTAAATGCAAGAGACCCAGTCCACTATTGATAGAAATGCGCCAATATAGTAAATCATTTTTTCCTTTATACAAGTGTTTTTGGTGTTTTGGCAAATGATGACACTCCAGAAATACTCTCACGATAATCCTCGTATCATCAGCTTTATCCTTTTTGAAATATGGAGAATAGCTAAAAGCGACTGTTACCGATACCAGCTTCATTGTGGGCAGGTTGACAATTTACTGTGGAGGTAGATATATGATAACTATTTTTATTCAGTCTACGCGAATGATATGAAATTAGTTATCGGCATCTTTTTCACAAACAATTTTGCTTGGGTACCCGTAAGGCGATTATGACGGATGTGCATTATGGTGGTCACAATACTCGTATTGATTACCGCATGTACCAGAGAGTCTTGGTTAAAATCATGCCCCCTTTCTTTATGGACTAAAACTGTCATGGAATCAGTACAGCATTGGGTATTAAGTGCCGTTCACTCGAACACTTGTCTCCTAAATATAACTAAATCCATTATCACGCTGACAAATTGATAATCGATAGACCAGTCTGCTTCACATTACCTTTGCTTTTATAAACCTCTTTTTGAATAAAAACCTGAACATAAATCAACTAGTTCTACACTCTCGAACAAACAGTCTTGAGAACAACTTAGATGGCAGCGCATATAAGGTACGATTTCATTTATTGCACACACAAATGAATCCTCAGTGCTGCTGACCCCTTCTCTATATGTAAACATTTATAAGCCTAAAAATGCCTATCGAGTTCCAAACTGAAAATAATACTCAATGTCACGATAGAAGGGCTTTGATAAATTCTTCTTATCGAACAAAACAACGAACTGGTGTCAGTCAATTTATTAGAGTATGCTCCAATCATCGAAGCGGATAGTCGCAAAAAGGTGTCAGTTTACTCTGGACCCTTTGCCAAAAGGTTCGCATTCTCTTGTTCAACTAAGGTGTTTAAACAGCCTGTTTCAGCCTAGAGGTTCTTACTAGAGTACGACACCAGTCAAATCAATCAATACAGTTATGAGGACTTCTGACCGGTAGCTGCCCTGGTAAATGCGAAACGTGTTGGTGAATCAGTGAAAGTTATAAACACTTTAATATTGGTGACAAAAAAAGTCGTTGTTGGAAGATATTTCTACTAAACTTCAAATCATGTAACATAAACTAAGTGCAACGAAAAACATATCGCTGGGTGTGCGATATTTCAGGCACTCAAAATAATTACAAAAAAGCGGATCGTGACAACTCCACTTTCAGAGCTGTAGTTCAATTCAAATTAAGGTGTACTCCAGATCAATGAATTCTTCGAAATTTAATGATATTAATTAAAAGATTTAAATTGGCTACATTTTGCAAACATTATAAGTGTGTGATATTCTTGAAATATCGATATCGCTCGTGTTGATACATAATATTAATCCTGTATTTTTCCCGCAAGTAAAGATTATAATTCACAGAATTAGAATAGCACGATATCTTCTCTTCCACATTGGTTTACATGCAAAAAGCAATGTGGTGTTAGGAATGAATTTAAAACAAGGGATCCATGCCTTTAAATTAATCAGGCGTTTCTTGTACTCGTCCTGCCTGGGATTGAAAGCAGTGTAAGCAGATCAAACACTTTGAGGGACGGCTAAAATGTCAGCACACGAACCGATAGAATAAAAACATCGGAAAACATTCCAATTCATTTTGTTAAATAGAGCTAGAAATAAAAACACATCAAATCTATACGCGAGGCCCTCAATTCTTGTACGGTCTTTATCGATAGCAGCTTGGATCGTCTGTAAACATGTTACAACTCGACATTAACAAATTAGAGTTCCAGACACGGGATAAATAGAGATTATAATGGCAGTGCGGAATACGCAACTACATGTATGTATTAGCTCGAGTCGTCTGAAGCCGGAAAACAATATCAATCGAGCTCGAAGAGCTAGACTGATACACTATCCGATCTCAGACAACGAGAGATGATACAATGGCGCGTACCCGCACTGTCTCATTATAATCTAATTATCATATAGCTTCAATATTTCACGAGGAAATCATTTTTTTGAAAGGGGGGGGGGGGGGGCATTTTGTCGAACTTTCACGAACTCTCGGCTGAACTGGGCGAATGACTACTTCAAACAATGCGAAGACCGCTATTAAAAATAGTTCAGCGAAAGCTGACAGATTTGTGCTATTGAAAACGGTATTTAATTACCGTATTTACCACAGAGAACACACCATGACTTGAGTAATATAAATGTCTAAAATAACAAGTCAGATTAAAGGGAAAGGGCATTAAAGCGGGAACCCGGGGTCTGTTTAAATATATTACTACGTACAGGGAACCCTGATGACGTAATCGCGTGACGTTACTCTGCACTCGTTTCACCTTTTTGTGTTTTCTACAATCAGAGACTGTAGACTGACGAGACTGGTCACTTCGCCCAATCCCAGGCTAGCATCCTATGCCGCCATGCTGTTTACATGGACAGTGGGGAATCCTTTCCGTAGGTAGTCGATGGCGATTTTTCAAAATGGCGCTAAGGGAGATAGCCGATGGGAATCACGATTGCTTCTGGATATCACGCTCTGCCGGACAGCAAATCAGCACCAACTACTAGGAGGCTCCACTGTTTAATTTCGAGATGGCGCTGGCGAAATTACCAGCCTCGTCAATCTATAGTCTCTGCTACAATACAGTCATCAGGAATCCCCAGCAGAGAACGCGGTGAAAATAGTCCCGAATTCAGAGAATACTGATACGAACCATCTGATACGGAAAATTATCCGATGGCTCTGTATCATATGGATGAGGCTCATATGTAAATGATAATGGGAACCATTATTACTTAAGAAATTTATACATAAATCATTCATTATATTTATATCCTTAAGAAAAGCATTGTTGACGTACATGTATATTTGATGCAGATCAATGATCTCTTGACGGCTAATGCATTATTCAGTCCGTAATAAAATAACCATCGCATATATAAAAGGCGTTAATGTTTTTTTCATTCTTCTAGGACACCCTTTACAATTTCCTTCGTTGTTTCCAGATTGTTGTACGAAATAAACCGCAATTGAAGTGGAACAGTATTTACTACTTTATTTAAAGTGTATATCAAAGTTTCTATCTCATTGCTGTTAAAGGAATTCGTAATATTCCAAACTGCTCTCGGTCTTGCATATAATTAAACGTGAAATACTGTTTCACTTATTTCAAAAAAAATAAACAAGAGATATATAAATCCGATCTGTATTTCAGACATGTGCTCATTGTACACTTATTTGCTAGTATATGCCAGCAAATTTGTTTGAGTAATCCGTCTATGATAGGTGAGGAAGGTCGTGAACGCTGTAAACCACCATATACGTCAGCGTTTAGGCAAGGCAAGTAAATGTACCGACGCGTGTTTTCAAAGCCCAAGTACCTGCTCAACGACTTGTTGCTTCAGTCGCTGAATAATCTGACTCGACGGAGTCTATTCTAATGTCTTTCCTAATTCATTTCGTTAGCACTGAATTCCCATGGTACTGAAATTCCAACTATAAATAGTGATATTAAAACCCTTAAAAGATTAACAAAAACGGCTAAAGACGAAATCTTTCTCGAGATTGTTACAGACAAAGAGAGTAATGGGTTTATAGCAATATCGATATAAAACCGATACAATTGTAGCTGATTACACTGTCATGAAGATTATATATTTCTTATTTCAGCATCGTTACGCGTATTTCTGTTATCGAACTTTCTGGCCTCAGACACTTCTATAAATACTGTTTTCGCTCATGGAATTACAGAACAAATGGGATTCAGCTTCCTTGCTGTCATAGACACACATTGAACTGTGGGAGCGTATGTTGAAATATTGCCCCTTTCTAGTAACTGTTTATGCAAAGGTCTTTCTGTCGATGGAATAAAGACCAGGAATATTAACCCGAGCTGTTACTGTGACTGAAAATTGGCGTGTTGATTTACTGACCACTGTAAGCCAACTTGACTGTCTTTCAGGCAATTCATTGAAAAAATTACCAGGCATTGAAGCAGAAATTTACAATGGACCTGTTAACTCGATAGAGAGGGAAACGTTAACATTAAGTCAATACTGCAGTGTGATATTCCAATTTGTAGTACACCGTATGTTTTGGATGGACCAGTATGTGTCTAACATCTGCGATACATTGATGCCAGCATAACTTATATTTGGAGTTGCCCACCACCTTCTTTAACTTCCTCTTTATAACATAACAAGGAAATTTTCCACAGCTATCGACTGTTTGTTATCGCCGACCCTTAACCCAGCAAGACCTGAACTCTGGTTATATTACGAATCTCGGAGTTTGATGTCGCATACCAAAACTTTGTAGGAGAAGGTTTGACAGTTAGCAGTTTTCATTCTTTAGTCTCAATTTGGTGAGATTTACGAGGGAAAGTCACTTATATGCACGCATTTTGTTCGTTATTTTGAAGACAACTTCCATTACGTTTGCAAACAATGGTTTCAATCTAAACCATGAAAACCAAACTAGCACGTAATGACTTGAATGTTAACCACCAATGTTTCAGAAAAAAATGTTGTGAATAGAAGCAACATTCGTGACTGGAATTACATACAACGGACATATTAGAAAATAATAAATAATTTGTAGTCATACTGACTATAATAGAACTTCAGATGCTGATACTGACGATGTCATTAGTTATTCAACACACTGCAAATCGACATATAATGGTGATAATAAACATACAATAGCAAGCAGGTGGATTGTATGGTTGATTTTCCTCAACCGGGTCGTAGGCCGTAGCTGTTGTTTTGAAAATTTGTTAGTTTTTGGTATTCTTTTAGCGACCAATTTTAGTTGATGATTAGGTTCCTATATTTTTTCCCAAATATTCGTTCTTGAAATTTAATCTATAAGTGTATAATTACTGATATATAAAGGCCTAGAATTCTAAGTTTTATTTATGGATAAGCCTTACTTACCGTTTAAGACAACGCATAGACGTTTCACAATTTTAAGATAATAGGATTCATGACATTAGATTTTTGGAAGTCAAATCTAAGCAAACATATCATCGCTTGCAACCGTTCAACACGTATTAAATACCACTCTTTAGTAGCAGAAAGAAACAATTACTTATTTAAAGCATGCCGACAATCATCGGTAGTGCTAACTTACATTTCATTCGATTGATTGAGTTATTGGCCAAAGCGTTAACAGCCTATGATCTGAATAAATGTACTTAAGAGACTCTTATATAGGTGATTCTGCATGCTTTTTGTCATATAAACTAATTGAGTTTAAAATGTTAAATATAGATCTTAGGTCAAAAGATTGAACACGTACATGTTTAGTGAGTACCAAGTCGAGCGAGGCGATATGTTAATATTATTCTGTTGATGATAAAACTATTAAATATATCCATATTTCATAAACTGACCCGGCGTCGCAAGATTCATACTTTGAGTGCCATATAGATACAGGTAAGACTTACCCTAACCTATATAGGAAACTTCCAGAACCTGCTTATTTGCAAACCCATGTCATGAAAGGCCTGAAATTTGCTCCTTATTTATGCGAAACTGTTACATGCTAAATCTTGATTTTAACAACTGTTCGTGACTTGAATGATCTACCACGCAATTATTGTAGTCTAACTAATTGCTTAGAATTACGATTTAAACAATAGCATCCAAGGTGCATTCACACAGTGTGATTTGTAATACCGACTAAAGGGATTCCCCTCGTTTACAGTGCTTTGATTGGTCGATATTTGTCCCGAAAAATCTCGACCAATCACACAACTGCTAATTTGGGGAATTCCCTGTAAGTCGTTACTACAAATCACATCGTGTGACTTCACCTTCACACCATTAATCTGCAATATTAATTTGTTGAAATCGTGAACACACAGACTAACGACATTGTATTAAAGGTTTGTAAATTCGTTCGTAAGGTAAGAAGTTTTTCCTGAGCATGTTCCTCAAACAATCTCAGATAGGCCATGCCTTATCTCATCCAATCGGCAACACGATACTTGTTTTACTGTCAATTTACTATAGTTACTTTTTCTGTCCGTATGTCCGGTAAGCTTGTCCGGGCTGTATCTTGGTTACTTTTTCACTACAGCTTTTGAAAT
>JAVFBZ010165877.1:0-17091 GCA_032466195.1 Katharina tunicata
ATTTTGCGTTTCTTTTTTTGAAGAGTGTACATAGCTTTGGGTGTGTGTTTGTCAATCCACTTTGTTTTATGCCATATGCAAATTTGAGATAAACAAATACACGTAACACTTTTCATATACAGTCGGATATGGTTATATGCAAGTCAGTATAGAATATAACCTAAATTAAATCATTTTATTGTTTCAAATACAGAACAGATTTGTATGTAGCTACATGTTATAAATCCCACTTAAATGCTTATCTGCTTAAGTAATAAATCGCTTATAGGCATGGATTCTATGATGTTTTTACTGTCCGACCATCAAGTCTTTAATGTCTATTAAATGGCTTTGCCATGCCATCGAGTGGCGCTAATCTTACTGGCTATTATTATTATTTTAATCCAATAAAAAGTAAAGAATCAACTATAAAAAGGCCGGCCTACCTGCACAATATACTAAATTTGTTCTGCAGTTCGAGTTTTGATATCTGAACAAATTTTGTATTGGTTTTCAGTCAGACAGTGGCTTCTAACACAGAAATTGTTTAAAAACTCTTGACTCAGTTAAATATCATTTTTATTTAAACTGCACATAAACATGTACATGTAAGATTTCACATGTCAAAACCTAAATATTTACCATTGGTGACTAAAGTTCAAGTCGAGACATCCCATTTCCCAAAACATGTTTTAATGACTTAATCGGTTTATTGCGTACAAAATATGTATAATTTTGTCTATGCCATTAAGTGGGTTCAACTGTTTTTATATTGGACCTACTTAACAGTTTCGAACAAAGGCAGCTTTGTAATATAAAAAAACATCTATGGTCAGTATATAAACAAAACATCCATTGTTATTGTAACTGTAATAATTTTCATTTTTTGTGTATAATTCAAGGACAGTTTGTGTTTGAATTACAATTAACAAGGATTACAGGACACGTTCACAATAACAGATGCAGGTTAGCTCTTTAGTGCACAGTCATGCGTCCCACCAGTCTGATGAAAATTTCAATCTTTCTTAATTTTTTTCTTATTTTTTTCTTTGCACGTACTTACAAAAAGAAGGCCAACTTATATGTAGTAATCACTGCTCACTATAAATGAAGGCATTAACTTGAAACCTTATACCGTTTCACCTGGGGTTATAAGATCTACTTTTTTGAAGATGAATATGACAGTGCCCAATTTAACTTAATAAAAAATGTAATTTGTACGATCATGTTTGGGTGTAGAAGTAAGAGTGAGCAAACATATTAATTAAGTTTATGTTATTTTACACACTTTGTTCAATCAAACAATATTCAGACCAAAATGCTTTTTATTACAGATAGGTGTAAATTGAAATCAGAAACATCAAATTTTCTTTACTTACTATCTCACATATCCACTTATGATTAATATATATTTTATAAATGTAGAGAAAAAAAATTAGTTTGCCTCCACTCGGATTCGAAGGTAATTGGCTAGCATGTATATCAACGAACATGTAATCATTTAGTGGTTCAATTAAAATCTTATCCATAACTGTCGTCCATCGCAATCAGTTATAGGGCCTTACTAAAAATGGCTAATGCTTTGTATAAAAGCTGTCTATTATTTGACTGTTTTCTGATCCTAGTACCTAAATAAAAAGAACTAAACATCCCTAAAAACACAAACTATCACCTCAAACATATCCCGCCAGATTCTTCATAAAAACAAATTGTACATTGATATTATAATCAGGTGTAAATCAATCTGAAGAAAATATGGTTTGATTTTTTGAATTTTTGGTTTGTTTGCTAGTGAATTTTGTTAAAAATATAGCAATATGGCAAACTGTAACATCAAATTGCAAACAATACAAATACACACTAATAATTGACAATAAAGGCCAATTATAGGTCCAAATACAGGAAAAATACCATTCTTAATAAGCTATGCAATTATTCTAACCATACTTGGCTACTGTGACTTCTATTTTAAGAAATCATTATTACCTCAGATGAGCCTCATTGAACAGCTCAATTTCACATTTTGCACATATTTTATACTATTAGAAACTGAAGATATTCGTCAAACAAATACAAAATTATATTTTAATTAAGTGTTTTAATTTTAGAACCATAAGAGTAGTTTGACATAGGATAGAACCAGTTCCACGAAGATAAGTGTCATCATTAATGTACAACTTAAATAAGCTATGATCAGATTGTTTTTCATTTTGCTACAAAATTGCATTTTAACCATATTCACGCTCAAGCTTTTTTTATTTATTTTTTTCAAATTAGGCTCTTTGCTTGCCAGGATAAGACAATCTTCTTCAATAATAAACTCACAGAATTTTGTTTTTTGTTGTTTTGTTTTAGGTTCCTTTAGCAGACACAATGAGGGTACTTCTACTATGGTTGACAGTCTTACAGATGGTTTACTATGTCTGTTTAGAATATACAGATGAAAACTTTAAAGTTCTGTATGACAAGAGTTTTAATCTGACATGTGAAGGCAAAGATTTCAACATCTCCACTCTTCCAATCCTGGAGAAACCACACTACTTCTTTTGGATTTTGCCAAATGGAGAGTATCTGGGTTCAGATAGTGTAGAACCTCATGAAAATGACCGGGTTATTATCAGCGGAACAGGATATGATTACGGGAAAATATTGCACATCAAAAGAGCGGATGATCCTGATTATGGGATATACAACTGTTTGATTAAAACAGTAGGAGGAAACTACAAGCTGGCCATCAGGAAGGGAATTAACGTTGATGGGCCTTACTACGGTGATCTTATGGAAAAATATCGTGAAAATATCATAATTGGTGTGTGTGCTGGTGGAGGTCTGCTGGTCATCTGTATTCTGGGGTGCTTGGTCTATCATCTACGCTTCAGGCATAATGAGGAAGACGATGACAGCATCGAGGAAGAACTTAACGGGAAACCAACAAAAATACATGGATATGATAACTATGCATCAGGAAAAGACGAGGAAGTATCCAGCACGACTGATCGATATACAGAGATTCATGTAGAAAACGGTACAGCAGATCTACAGGAGGACACCACAAAACTTTAAACAACATTATTTTTTTAAACATTGGCTTTAAAATATGGGGACTTCTGGCAAACTATTTTATTGACAAAAATAGTTGCTGTCAAATTATAAATTTTCACATTACTACTGAAGAGTTTCATTAACTAGAGTAACAGTACAAGCAATATTATTCAACATGTCGTCTTATGTTATGACACTAAATGAAATCCAACTGGAGTAAAATGTAAAAACTGCTAATTTGAATGCAAAATGTGATTCAGAAACAGATGGTTGTGGCCTCTTGTGGCTTCTTTTTAAAAGTGTTATTTTGTCTCTAGTCACGGCCTACTTTTTTGTTTTATGTAGGGCATAAATTGAATTATCAACATATCCTGTAACTGCATGGCCTTTGGTTCTCAAAGGCAGTGAGAGTTATGGCCCCTTAGCTCTTTCACTATGCCCCATCCAAATGGTGTGAAACTATCAAATATCCACTGCTTCAATTATATATGTGATATACCAAAACATGGAAAGACACATGTTTTTAAACTGTTTTTTTCAGATTGAAAGACTAAATGCAAACAGAAATAAATTTGTATGTAATCAGAATTGTTAACATATAATACTCTTAAAAACTTGATCAAGCACTGTTGATGAGATTTTTAATTTCTACAATATTTTATTATACACAGTAAAATGTATATTTGACAGCCTCTCATACTTGTAAATAACCAGAGTATTTGGTAATAAAACCTATAAATACTTTATTAAAAATTTATTTTGAGTTGCTATGCTTTTATTTTACGGTAGAGAGAATATTGCAATCTGACTTTGAAAAATAAACATGCGAGTTACATGCTTTATCAAGCAAACAAAAATACCCAACAAGCTCAATGATCCAAGGTTACTCCAAATCCCACAAGATTTTTAAAGTATATATAGAGGGATAAGCCTGCCAGCTGATTCAAGGTACATAAACAGATTGACTTTATTTATTGTATTGTTAACCCGACAAAATAGCCATAAAATAAAATTATGTCGGGCGACAATCTTTCTTAATTACCAATAAATGAAGTCATTAAGTTGAAATCTATAAAGGAAATATTAACCTATTTTAAATCTGTATATGAAAGTTGTTTTGCTCAGATAGAGACTGGCCTTGAGACAAACTAGCCCCTAATTGAGTGTGCTTTATACCAATGAGAAAAACATAATATAACATGATCAAACAAAAGTAAACATACTTAAAATATATGGACCTGTTAACACTCATTGGTGTGCAATTCATTTGAACTTTATTGAAAACTTGAAACTAAATCAGTAGAAACTTTATAGAGAGCTTAATACAGTTTAATGTATACATAGATCAGGGTAGGCCTACATTAAATATGGGTCAAGTTAACATGGCATACTCTATGTTACTACTGAACCCTATTCTACATGCCTATACATCTTCTCTATTTGCTCCTATTTCCACAGTTATTTTCTTACAAGAATCTGAACATCAAATTATGGCTAAACACACATTGTAATTATTGTCAGTGCTTATAAATATCACTAAAGTTTTGTTTTGTTTTACTAATTTGATTTGATGTTTTTAAACAACAACATGCACAGTCTAAACTATAAAATTTTCATTTCAGTTTAAGAAAATACTTTGAAGTACATCCGGTTATGGAGAGGCTTGATAAGACTAAACAAACACAACACAAACATTTGATTTTATATACATATTTCTGTATAATACAACAATATTTCAGAGAGAACTTACTCCATTATTAGCCATACCTGAAGATGGAGTAAGTTCTCTTTGAAAGCTTGTATGTACAAAATCATATATATACGATGCGTTGTGTTTGGTTAACATTGAAGTACATAGCAGAAACAGTATTGACAATACATGCAATATGTATATACATGTCTATGTATACATTGAACTATTAAGCTTTCTATTAAGTTTTTACTCAGATTAAGTTTCAAGTTTTCAATAAAGTTCAAATGAATTGCACACCAATGCGTGTTATAAGGTCCATATATTTTAAGTATGTTTACTATTGTTTGAATATATTATGTTTTGCTCATATGATATCGTACATGTTATTTGAATAAAGAGAATAAAGAATTTCCAGAAATTTGCTCACAGAGTAGTATATTTGTAGTAAATTAACACTTTAGAGAAGCAAAATTTTATTGACTGCTCAAAAACAAAACAAAGATCTGTTGAGAAGTTGTCTCCCTTTCGTTGCATTTATTCTATTTCATGGACCGTGAATGTGGTATTTTTTATTGATCAGAAACAAGGATTGTGAGTGTTTGTCTTGTTTCCTATATATATTGAAGCCAAGTGTATAAGAAACCATTAACTTTGACCATGACTAATGTTAAAGCTACATACGCACCCAAATATTCGGTATTTTCAGTTTTCGCAGAATCAAATGAATTATATATATTTTCATCAAAAAGTAAAAGTTAGAGGTATTCCGTTAATTTTACCCCAATATTTGAGGTAAATGTAGTTTAAAAGCCTGGTAAAAGTGAAAAACTGAAAATTCTGCCATAAATTTGAATTGGAAATGTGTCAATCTGCTGTCACAACTCAGATACATGTCGATGTACCGAGGTCACTCCGAGTCAACCGTGTTAGCCACACCCCTTACAAGGTTCAAAATGTTGGCTCATTACAAACAAGGTCATTCACCGCGGCTGGATCAAAGTCTTTTTGAGCAAATATGGCCAGCCCTCTTACCGTTAAATTCAAATAACTGGTAGATTTCTCCTGGTCCGGTACAAGCTTTGTGCCCAATGAATAATATTTAGTTTAACGTGACTGTTTTAATTTTTGATAAAACATCAAATCTTGTTAAACTTTGAATCAAGGCAAACAGAATTAGTTGGAAAATCAAAATTTTGGGTAGGTATGTGACTTTAAGATTCAAGCAGTCAAGTTTTAAATGAAGAGGTTAGCGGAGAGATTGTTGTTAAATTATTTCACAAAAGACGCAAAGTATAAATTATCTCGTTGCCATGGATTGCTATTTATTCCTACTTCTGATAAGTAGGTTTTACAAAGTGCCATCAATCCTACGATTGCTTACTCTGTGTCAATTACCTTTAAATATAGGATACATCAACGTGTTTTAATTGGTAAACATTTAGTTAGTAAACACGTTTGGGGTTTATGATATGAATGTATAAGTATTGATACTCTGTAATTACTTAAAACCCAACACTTCTGGGCTCACATTAATAATGGTTCGGTGTGAAAGAGAACAAGGGTCCCACCATCAGTACATATAAACAAGCCTGCAACTGAATGGAAAGAACCATTGTAGTCAGATTACATGCCATTGTATATTAGTGGCAGATACAGTATTTTTTTAAAGTTGGGGCTTGACTATTCAATAAGGCGAGGGTGCAGTGACCGCCAATTAAGGCCTTGGAAGCTCAGAAAATGAAGAAAGCTGGAGAGACCTTATGCAGCTTATTTTGAAAACAAAATTTGGCCTTGCATTGCAGAAATATCTACTAAAACAACATAAACATTTTGTAACCAAGAGCATCTACTTTAACGATCGATATATAAGGACTGTTGGGCTGCTCGAGTCTCTGAAATTTGATTGTTTGATTGATTGATTGGTTTTTAACGCCATGCTCAAGGATATTTCACTTATATGAGGGCGGTGTATTCCAACAGAAGACGGCGATTCCAACACAACCATAAAATGTGAAATCACTTGAGTGTTATCACTTGTTGGAAAGATAATGTTCCTCCGGTGCCAAGTATGACAGAATGAATATAAACTGGAAACATACTACCCTTAGCTAGAGGGTTCGAAATTTGAAGTTTTGTTTATTACTTACAGTGACATAATGTCCCAAAAATTGCACTTTATTTGGTTTATTTTTAAATTTTACAATTCACAACAATGAGTGTTTGAACGAAACTCAGATTTGTGCAGATTAAAGGGCTCTTAATTAAAAAGTAGATCGGTTTGATATATGCAAAATATGCACTGCATTAAGCACCATTATCCTGCTGTTGTGTAACTTTTTCGAACAATTCTATATAATATTTACATTTTCTTAAGGGACTGAATAACTGAAATTTCCTGAAATATAGAATAGTCACGTAACTAAGCGTACTATAGGACGAACACACTTGTTTGCATCAAATTCTTCTGAACGGATAAAAAACAATGGCAACTGAATATCAGAACATTAAAATAGTTATTTTGTGTATATACTCTTCAAGAAATAGTTTATTAGAGTATTAGCTATTAAAGTAACAGATAAGTACAGGAATTTCTATTTTCCACGATTGGTTAAACCTTGATCCCTGGCCTTGGATACCACGTAAACAAAATACAAGCCAAACACGAAACTTTAACACACAATTTGATTGGCCCTAAGCATCCAGTCTGAAATTGCCCTCTAGTGGCAATCACGGGTAAATCAGTCTTGTTTTAGCAGGGGCTGTTCTGGACTGTAGTAGATTTATGTATCAATAGCCGCTGCGCAGGAGCGTAATGTTTTCCAGACAGTAGGCTGAAACCATGACATGAATCGTGTGCAATAATTTATATTGAACTTTTTTCTTCAAGAGGATTGAAAATATTTTGTGCGGACATTTACAAGCAAACATGTCAGCTATCTTTTCATAGTTTAATGTCAACATAAATCAATAACAAAGCAGTCAGTCAATCAATGATACATGTAGATTTCCATTATTTCGTCTTGATAAATTTCAGTCCAGAATTTGCTCTCTCAACAAGACATTATAAGTCTAAATTTTCTTTACATTTTTCACAGACCCCCCCTCTTATCAAATTCTTTTGATAATTGACAAACACAGGCCCCAATACATCCCTTTCCAGAGGTATATTAATATGTCCCGTTTAAGATCCAAGAGTATAACTTAGATTATGGAAAATAGAATAATAATTTTGAAAAACATACTAAAAATTGCCAACACTATTATTTTTTAATTAGAGACTTTTTTCTCCAATATTAAAGACACTGACAAATTTTCAATTGAGCTGTCTTTGAATTGAATTCTTCCCAAAACAATAACCCCAGAAGCTTTGTGCAGCTGATTATTTCCCTAGATCTTAACATTGGCTAACAGTTGTTACCACTGATTACCATCGATTTTGTCCATGCCATGATTTATTTTGTGCGATTTCCGGTTTCCTGTCAGGCCTGGAGTTACGACCAATTCTTGGACAACTGTATCAATAAAAAACAGCAATTTTCGCTTAAAGCATCTATAAATAATTACAGGCAGGTAGACATGTAGAATGCAGAGTACAAAAATCATCGTCCCTGCCATAACATTGGGATCTAAAAGGATATCTTTGGATTAAAGTCAAACAAGTTTTACACAAAACAATGTCAAATAGAGGCTATTGTGATTTTAATGATTCCACAAGTGTATAATATAATTACCATTTCTTTAAGTGAGCTGCAGTATTAATTAAACATTAGCGTACATGTATGTGGCTGATAAATTTTGCATCTATGCTACAGGGAAGTTCCATTCCTTTCAGTTATTATAAAGATGTCTGATTTGTAACTTACATGTAGGCCCTATGTCTCCGAAAAAAATATATATAGGATGAACATGTATGGCCAGCTGTGATTACTGAAACACAAATGTTGTGGGAGTCTGTGAATGGATGAAACTTGATGCTCTTACATGGAAACGATGAACAGATGTAAGTGATATTGATTAGTTGATTGAATTCCAGAATTGCAGTGCATGAAAGGTCACATTTATACCCTGATGAAATATTCTCTGATTGTCAACAAAAAGCTTGACACATAGAGTCTTTCATCAATTTGGCCTGTTGAACTATATCATTTGTCATAGTTTATTGATTGAGACGGCTGTAACTAGCATCAGGTTTTGCTTCCGTCCGTCTTTCACTATTCTCTTTGTAGATCTATCCTCAGAGAACATAGCAGTAAAAACAAGTCACTGATTTCAACAAAAGCCTGTTTAATCTGTTCTCTACTTTTCTCAATGAATCATTCCCTAAGGCTCCAGACCCAATTTTCCTGATAAAACATTCACATTCAGCGTAATGGACAGCTAATGAACCCTACTTGACAACCCCATTCAGCACAACCATAACCATTGAAGGATCCAACATTGAAACTAACATACCTGGTCACCAGTTCTAGTGTTCACGTTTCTATGACAACAGGCAAATTTATTTTCATGTAAGCCAAGCCCAGATAGAATCTGTTCAGCGGCTGCCAATCTGGCGACACAGTGTTCCAGTAAATAACATAATAAGTGGATGTCCTCTCGAGTCTAGGCAACAATGTAAATTGTATACCTACAATGCTGATCAGGACAGATTACATTAAATATAACAGATATTATAGCAGAAAACAATAGCAGGTCAGAAAAGGACAACAAGCCCCTTGAGGATTGTTTTATCTAAACAGCTAACACCTAAATTGTAAACAAATCAATGTTAACATTGTCAACTGTGAACAGATTTCCGATACCAATTCCTAATAAATAAACAAGCAACCAGTAGTGATATAAAAGGTAAGTTAATATTTTATATCAATACTTTTTAGGTCATTCTTTCTAACAAGATTTAAAACAACTGTGTACACACACAAAAGGAAACAACACAAATTCATCTATATCCCCAGCCCATCTTATTGTCATACGAAATATAAGTTACACCTCTTAAAAACAATAGACAAATAATATATTGTTAATCTTGCTCTTAGTCTTAATCTTGTTTTATTATATCTACATCAATTTACACAAAGTGAAAAGGTAGGCAACATTTCATGAATAAAAAGTTTGCCGTTATGATTTGAAAAACAAAGACTAAGTTTAACTTTATCTCATTCTAATTTTTACATTTTGTTATTAAAAAAATAAAAATTAAACCACCCTTGCTTGTTAAAGTCACACACCCAAAATTTGGATTTTTCAACTAATTCCATTTGCTTTGATTTTTTTACAAGATTTGATGTTTGTTCAAAAATTAAAACATCCCCTGTCACGTTAAAATAAAAATTATTCATTGGGTACAAAGCTTGTACGGACCAGGAGAAATCTAGAAGATATCCGAATTTAACGGAAAGAGGTCTGGCCATATTATTTGCTCATAATGACTTTGATTCAGCTGCGGTGAATGACCTTGTTTGTAACGAGCCAACATTTTGAACCTTGTAACTTGTAAGGGGTGTGGCTAACACAATTGACTCGGAGTGCCGTCGATACATCAAAGTGTGTCTGAGATGTGACAACAGATTGATGCATATCCAATTAAAATTTCTGGCAGAATTTTCAGGTTTTTTTACTGTTACCAGGATTTTAAACTGCATTTACCTTCAAATCTGGGGGTAGAATTAACGGAATATCTCTAACTTATATCTTTTGATGAAAATATATATAATTCCTCAGATTCTGTGAAAACCCAAAATACAGAATATTTGGGTGCGTATGTTACTTTAAGTATACAACATTTCATGAAGTTATTTTCACTCATGACACATATGCCACCCTTTAGCATAATGACCAGAAGTAGATTAAAGTGATCCCTTTGGGTTTTGATTAGCCAATGCTAACCCAATTCTAAAAATACTTGTTGAAAAAGCACAATTTTGTTTAAATTTAAGTTAAGAAAAACGTCCAGAAGGGTTTTCATAAAAATATAAACTAGTGAAAACATGAATATTTAGAAACATGATATACGGTAATTAAGAATTCAAGAAAATCCAGGCATCATGTAATCTATCAATGTTTAAAGATCAAGAGAGATTATACTGATTTTGAACACACTATAAACTTCTTATCAGTTGTTAACATTAAAAATTTAGAATTGGATAGAGGCCTACTTAAAGATGCTTAGCTAACATGTTTTTTCTTCTTCTGAGAAATCTATACAAAAACCTTCCTTGTGGGATAATAAAACTTATTGCATGTGTTCATGTAACAGATTGGAATATTGTGTGATTTAGCTAAATTAGGTAACAATGTATATCCCCAAAATTCAAGTTGTCACAGTTATCTCTGAAAAAGTCTCAGTTATGCTTATATATGCATGGGACCAGTTTTATCAATGCAACTTGTTGGGTATTTCATGTGCAATGCTGTTTTTTCACTGTGTGTTTATCTAATTGATTTATAAACCACCCTTAAGAGAAGCAAGCTAATTAATAGCACCATTATAGTGTTATTTCAAATAGAGATTTGTATTTTTGAGATTTTTCTGCAGTTTTATACTACCATCAAAGTGAGCACCAGATGTGTGTCAGTAAGCAAAAGCACAAAATTAAGTGGAAAAGCTTTAATTATGTGGTGTGCTTCTTAGAGGTAATGTCAGTATTTCTCAGACCATGCCGACTAGGTTTGTGTGACGGACTGGTCAGTTGCGGCTATTCTAAACAAGTTGAAAGTGTTCATGTCACACTGTAACGATTTCATTTCTACAACATTGCTTTGATGGATTCATGCAAAAGATGTTTGACTATCGGAACACATCCCACTAGTTACGATTCCATCCAACTGGATTACACCATTTGTCCCACCAAGTCGGCTGCACTCAACTACGCATCCAGTTGCATTATGGTGAACCAAGTTGGCTTGATGTGACATTAGCTTAACATTGCTGCAGGTTTCGCAAGCAGGCACTTAGCCTGTACAAGGAAAATAGGCTGTTTGCAAAAGAAATTGTTTTAGTACAAACATTTGACAAAATTGACTAAAACCTATTTGAGGTTAGATTGGGCAGACCATGCAGGGTATCATATAGGGAAGTGCCTCATGTTTGACAGCTGCAGAGATGAAAACTCATCAACTATTTACACAAAGAATCTTACAATCCTCAAAGGTTTGAATTATTGATGTCTCTTCTTCTTGTTTGAACACAAGATAACTATAATAAACTGAGTTTTCTTAAAATATAACTTATCATAAACGTGACTGTTTTTTTTATCGCAAAAACCATTAGAAAATATCAGCCTTTTACTAATACTCTGCTTTAATATTAACTTGGATACACTCATTGCTGTGTGCCTGCATGATGTACAGTTTCCTGTCCATTTTCTTCTAGAGTTTTCAGTTTATCAACTACTGTAACAGATGCAGCCAGCCCTTCCCCTAGAATTATTGATATGGTTGCACTGACTTTAAAATATTTACCCAGGATTAGATATTTTATAGAAAATATTTTATTGCAAAAAATAAAATAGATATAATGGAGTCTTATGTCAGACTTATTTGCTTTATTCTGAGAAATGGCACAAAGCCCCAAGATCATCAGACTAGCTGTTACATACATGCAAACTGTTTTACAACTTCGTTATACTGATACATGCAGCGATTATTATCATCCACTTATATTTAAACATTTGAACTTTTCAAACATATCACACAGACATTTCTGGAAGCTCTAGTGACCTAAGATGTAAACAGAGCTGACCTACATTTTTCTTGTTGTGTATATTGATTTTATGTGCAGAATATTCTAGAATTTTGATGTTTATCAAAGTTCATTGACCTGTTTACTTGTTTACATAAATACTCTCAATCTGGAACTTTTTATATATGATGTCATTTTCTTGAATGTTCCATGATACTATATAAACCCCTAAAAATGTAGTATTTCCCTGTAGTATTTTGAAAGTGTTTCTAGTTCAGTTTGTGTATTATTCCATTGAGGATTTCTGATAACTGCAGTATCTACCTTTGATGCTTTGAGCCTTTCCCTGTCTACAAGACATTTGATTACTATTTCCCAGGAGGTATTTGGATATAAACGTGAACGTACATTTTGTTAACTTGAGATTGCTAAGGACACTATTTATATGGTTTACTGGATTCGTTGATCACTGTATTCCCAAGGTTTTTGCTGAATGTACTTTATACTTATCCCAAGCTGCATTCTTCTCACAGTATACCAGTGTTCATAACCCAATGGGGATCAATTTATTATATAATTCAAAAGGATTTCTTTATTATCCAGAACCATTCTACAAGGCAAAAGATTTGTTTAACTGGAAAACTTACCACAACATTCTATAACTTTTAGGTAACAAACTCATTGTAAATATTTGTACATCTAGTTTTTAGTTAATATTAGCGTAATCATATTTCTTTTGTAATAAATATTGTTAAATATAAAAATTGCTCGTCTTTCATTTTTTTCTTTATGGTTAATTTAGTTAGTTTCATTATTGTGAATTATATCATAACACTAGCACATACTAACTTGAAAATATCTGCCTCATGGTTTGGCCCTGGACAATTAGTTGGTTTATATAACTGAATTCAACGATTAATATTATCCGTCAAGCCTTGCATTTTCTAAATAGTATATTATGTATGATAATATTATTAATCATACTTTGTCATATTTCCTACACACAGAGTTGATGAAGAGTTATAGGATGCAGCCTGCTGTACATGTAAATAAGCAGTACATACAGCAAGTTGTAACTTGCAAGTGCAAATTGCTGTGGTAAACAAACCAGAACAGTAAATTTCAATCTTAGCTGTCACTTTTATTGAAAGAATTAAATCTATGAAATCAAAACATACCCTTGGGAGGCCAATCTTTGATAATACATTAAATCTTATTTGTGTTTAATAAAATATGGAAACAAAAGAAGGAAAAAAACACTACAGCAAATTTTGCTCATTCAATCCTGAATAAAGCAGAGCCTTATTAAGTTTTTTTAGTTATATTCACAAAATCATTCTTGAATTGAATGAGATTTCAGCTTTGTTAAAAACACTTATGTGGGAAAGTTGTTTCCTCTGTTTTTTTTCAAGTTCCATAGAAATTGCCACCATCACCATACAAGTGCAACAAATCTTAAGCATGGCATGAAACAATAAGAAAACCCAGCTTATTTTTGTCCAAGGCCAGGATTTATTATCACTTAGATAGTTTTTAGGTAACTTTATACTTGAATCAACAAAATTCAGCAATTTGCGTCAGGTTTTCAGTTGAACTTTGAAAGTTGCGAATAGAAAAGGTACATGTAGTGATAGGTTGTGGCTACAATCATCTGGAGTACCCCCTGAGAATGTTTGTTTGCTTGAATCAATATTTAACAGACAGAAACAGAAATGCAGGAGGAAAAGGAAATGCAATACTGTAAAACACTGCATATTTTTGACAATTTTTGACATCCTTTGCTGCACGTCTTTATTTCTCGATACATTGATAGTTTCAATATGTTGGTTGGGTATTCTATTCCCACTAGGGTAATAGAACTTAAGCCATTTACTGTGGCTGTATCAGAGTCTCTGGGGACCCAAACTATGAAAAGCTGCTTAGGCCTAATCGGATGGATTTTAGATATTATGGAAACCAACCTATCTGGAACAAGAGTTTGCTTGGCACCAAGGTGATAAATTAAACTGACAGAAAATTATTGGAAATGAACAAATAAAAACTGCAGCTGCTTATCAAATAGTGCGAGTGGAGATTTGTTATTCCACTAAATCCATGAGAACCGTGATTGCTGGGGTAGCTAAGCAGACAGGGTGGAATCTCTCTCTACGATAAATTAGACATTAGGGATTTAGTGAAACACACTTCATATACTGATGGATGAGAATCAAGAGAAGTTTAATTTACCACATCATATTGTTAATATTAGTCTGAGGTTTAATGGTAGGCTGTATTAGATGTTTACTATCAGCTAAACTCGATTGAAAATAGTCATAATAAAACAACACTCATTGGATCAAAAAACTTACAAGGGTGGTAGTTTTTGCAAGTGACTAATCCATAGCCAATTCCATCAAATTGCTGTTTCAATAGAATGGCACCATTTATATAGAAAGAAGAATGTAGAAATCACACACTAGACCCAGCTATCATCTTTGATAGCCAAGAGTTTAATTCCGGGGTATTATACACTCTACATTACAACCCTTGGCGAATCAAGCATATAAAAGAATGTACAGTGGTGCCCTCTGTTGAATGAGGTGATCAAGGTTTGAGTTAACTCCTCATGCCAAAATTACATTCAACCAACCAGATTGCGAGGAGGGCTTACAATTTTCAACAAAGTCAATATGGCAACACCCAAACTACTCGATCGATAAACTCACAACAACTAAAGTTAGCGAGATATTCAGCTTTCGAAAGTTGACTCAGAAAACGAACAAAGATCCGTTACGATCCGAAAACATTTACCCTATCGCCTTTAAAAAAAAATACATCACAAGACAGTCACTGCAATTTTCATTTATGACACTTGCCCCCAATTTGACTATAAAGTTGAGTATTCCTGTAATGTGCTATCTGATTGGTGTCTACAAGTTGCCAATCAGTTGCGTGGCTTTATATTCTGGTTTTATACGCTTGATCCGCCAAGGGTTTAATGAAGAGTAGCTCGGAATAAAACTTTTGGTTAGCAAAGATGCCCAGCTATATGTGTATAATTGTTTAGTAAGGGAACAACCCTTCATGCTAGGTACATACAGTGTAGGAGAGAAAGGATCACAACTATGGCTCATCAATTCTGGATTTATTCAAACCAGAAGGAGTTGACAGCCAATGTCTGTAAATGTCTTGTGAACAAGCAAGACGTATGAGGAAACATTACATGCATAACTCCAACATATTATTAGGCTTTAAACTGGGTTCCATTGTTCCACAAAGTCTTATTCCATTCTTTTGCCTTAACTATGTACAAAGTACACATGTACATGCAGTATAAACAGTCAGTTACATCTGTTTCATTAGAAACAGGTACTGCATATACCGGTATTTACCAATAATTTATGGTGATATTAACATTTACTGCCTCTACTAAGTGCAGGCCAACATTATATTTCAGTTTTGTGTAAAAGACAGTAGATCCTGCGGTCAGACATGGCCGTGATGATTTGATTGGTAAATTTGCAAAGGTGTAAAAATCCGTACACACAATAACAATTTTCAACTTGCAGGTTATAAAAAAACACTAAGCCTTATCTTCAAATATTGTGTTCTGAATTGAATTGAATTGAATGTTTATTCACAATATATAAATTATATTACAGTGTTATCTAAATTTAATAAAACTGAAAAATTCGACAATTAGTTGGCACAGACACAGATTAAAGCATATCTTGTTTACAATCACTATACTTAATTGAAAATATAATATGAGAAACATCACTTTTGACAGACATTGGCTGTTTTTGATGTCCCTGGAATCCGACAGTGTTGTCATGGTAGTGACAGCAGTCAGCAGAGATAACTCTGATCGCGACAAAACACTGGCAATTTAATTAAACTTTTAGTTGGAGTTTTAGTTAAACTCAACTAGGTAGGGAGGCTTGACTGATAATACATTCGTCATTGACGTTTTTCGCAGGATGTACAGATTTTTATGAAAAAGTCTTGACGCTCGTACAAGACTTCGCCTGCGGCTCAGGATGTACAAGCTCCAAGATGGTCATAAAAATCTGTACACCCTGCGAAAAACATCAATAACTGATATAATCCCATTCTATTCTCAAGGCTGATTTTATGTGAGCCAGATCACAATAGGTGGTCAGTTTCCTGGAAAACAGCCAAACCATAAAGCCTCTCCAGGAAATGACAAGCAGTCAATTTTATGTCATTCTACACACATAGATACTCTTCTATGGTCACTGGTTAGCAGCATAGGAGAGGCAAGGTGGATTTAACGGGTAAATGAAAATGACTGGAGATAACCAAATGATCAGTGTCTATTACTTCTTCTGTCATTTCCAACTTGGTGCATGCCAGTACAATTTTAGTTCTAGCATCCATTTAATAGTAACATGACAGACAATCAGCTACACACATTTCTCCACTAGAAGACTTGGAGAAAACAATTATACTTGCATCACAAATTATAAACAAAGGACAGGCGATATCTGTTTACTAAGTATTTTTATTGAACAATTTATTACCACAAAAGCCACAAACTGTGCACTGAAAAAGAAACAAGAGAAAAGCAATCAGAGATTGCTAAACAATATGCCCCCCACCCCGCCAAGACACACATAACTACATGCAGTGCACCAAAAACTAACCTAATGAGGGAAACTTCACTGTGTTCAGTCTGAACAAACCGTGTGTTCAG
>JAVFBZ010165888.1:0-17090 GCA_032466195.1 Katharina tunicata
CCGACTGCGATTCACCTAACTGGAGGCGGCCAATCGCAATGTTTCAATTCGCAAGGTTAAGTCTCGGCATGTTGTAATTCGTGTACAGAGAAATGGGAAAGGCACATCATTGCCAGAGTTGCAGCTTTAAATACCCATCACCGCCCAATTATTTTCTTCAAGTTTCATTTGCATTCGTCAAAATCTGAATATTTCTTGCCGCTTAACACGAATTTCCACAGAAACGCGCCACAACGTGTGTTAATTTTGTTTCAGTGTAGTTGGCCATGTTGTCCCATTTCAGAAGCATTGAGAAACATAATAATCCATGACCATTGTACACAAGAAACGATATTTTTTTCAAAATTCAACACTTTCTTGTAACATTTCACCTATGCGTTTCTTTTTTGACAGAGTATATTTAGTCAAGTTGATCTGACGACAAACTGACTAGGTAGTTCGTGTCATAGTGGAAAAGTAGTTCCAGGGTTGGGCAGTGGATTGTAGATTGTAAGGCAATGTACGACAAGACGATATCAACTGCAGAGTACCAGCACCATCATGTCTAACTGTCACTGGTAACATCCAACCGACCATCTGTGAACCCATCTTCACCATCATCATATCGACCATAAGCTCTGACGTCAGTATTGTGTAAATTGATGGAAAGAATGATAATTAGTAGACTAATCTGATTTTAAAATAATAAATGACGAGCTTCCTGTCTGATAGATCAACTAAAGTGAGAAATAGCACCGAGTTGTCTGACTCCAGGGTTATTTAAAACGTTACTCCTGAGATAAGTGTGGTATCACCCGCAGTGTTCAATCTATCAATCAAAACCCCCCTCTCACCATTAACAGCAAACTCAATTGTTCAATGTACGCAGACAACAAACTTATCTGGTTTTGTGTCAATAATTTACACGTAGCGAGAAATGATATAAAAGGGGCTTTAGATGATGTTATGGATTGGAGTACACGTTGGGGCTTTAAGTTCTCGCAAATTAAGAACGAAGCTGTTTGGTTTACTAAATGATGGCCTAATTTTCTACCATGTTTATATCTCAACGGTGGTCTGATTTAGATTTCTCCTTCGTTTCGATACTTACGTGTCGTTTTTGATAAAAGGTTATCATTTTCAGTGATATCAGTGATATCTAAATTTCAAAAAGGTTTTAAATGTGACGAGCGCCATGTCTGGAAAGTCCTGGGGTGCCAACAAAACTAATATGTTACTATTGTACAGGGCATTAATTAGATCCCGACTTGCTGTGAGGTACATTATTCAGCCTGTGGCACACACAAAGCTAAGTTAAATTCAGTTCAGTGTGCTGCTATCTGACGGTGTACGGAGGCACTGAGAACGAAGCCACTGTCAGTCCTGCATGTACTATGTGGTGAGTGGCCAATGCATATTAGACGCCAGGTTAAAGTTCTTAAGTTACACTTAAGTTTAAGTCTGTTATTGGTAACTATGACTCCTCTGTGTTCACGCCGTCAGAATATGATGTACTTTATGAAGTTGAAAGTAAACGAAAATGAAATAGCTGATGGTCAACTTTAATGAATGGGCAAATAAATAATGAACTTTCTCTCTTTGTTTCAGAAGTAATGAGTAATGTTAAACCTTATTTCATATCATTGTGACAGAGTTAGTCGAATGTGGCATCAACGGGAAGATTTTTTTTACCAGTTTTATCCTCTGGTTCCTTTCCTGTTTTATCTTCTGGTTTCTTTTCCTGTTTTATCTTTGTCATAGAGGAAAGCAGAGGCATTAATCTTTCAACTTGTGTCAGGTCACGTTCCTTTAAATTGTTGCGTAAAACGTTTTAATCTTCATTACTCAGACTTGTGTAACAATTGACTTTTATCACAAAATTCCAAAGCACAGGTAATGTATGTGACGGGAAAATCTAGACGAAGAATTTCCTCTATTAGACAAATTTACGCTATTAAAAACAAATACAATGTCAGGTTTCATAATTATTGCCCGACTGATGTAGTATTGTCCTCCTGATCAAACGTATAGCGCCAGTAACATTCTTTCTGTTTGTTTTGGGTATTTTTTTATTTTATTTTTATTTTTCGCCACAGAACAACAGGTCTGTAACATATATAATTTGATTCATTTTAACGCATAAAGTCCTTCGGTAATATATATGTCACATCTGTGTCGGTTATTTTCAGGTTTCTTTTTGTATTAAGACCGTCGCCCTCATTTTTAGATGTCAAACTGTACAATTCACCGAAAATGACCATGGTGTCATACATAATTACTCCCCTCGGCGTGTTGATCTAGGATTTGGTTTCTGATATTTAATTGAATTAACCTACACATGAAGGCTTCTGAGCAATCCAAGATGTTATGTGTTCAAACTCAGTGGTCTCTCCTGCAGAAAGTATGGTCAGTCGGGAATAAATAGGTAAAATCACCACTCATCTTGACAGTCGAACTGAGAGAGCATATTTTTGTGTTTAATAACATAACCAATATAGTCTCGACTCCACAATTCCACGGCTCACCTTTCATTTTATTTTATTTAGCATCTATTCCGCAACAGATATTTCCATAATTAGCCCTTTTGAAAGTCTATCGCTTCCCAATAGAATTCTTGTCGAGCATGTGATTCTCGGCATTTTACAGAACCTATCTTCTGTCTCGACAACATAGCCTTATTAAAACACTGAGGACTTCTTTTTTTATTCAAGTTGGTAAGTCCGTCATAATAATGTACATGTACCTCTGGGATGTGTCGACGAACACTGATAATATTGACTGGTGTTATCAGATAAAAGCTCGAGGGAGATGCTTGAGACGTAAGAACCCTACCCCTTTCGATGTAAGATGTCTGTTAGCGTTTGTATGTGCTGTAAGTCTCAATGATATTCTCCCTATGGAGATGACATAAACAAATATATACATGGTTCTAAATAGCCCTAAACTATTGGGACTCACTTTTATCTGTAGAATACACTCTGTTGTCGGGTCCCTTTTCTTCCGTTGAGATCACATGGTTTCAACGAAATCGTAGAGAAGTTAGTAAATATGTGTGATCGTATGTTTGATCCACGTTGCCGAAAGTTTCCAAATCATTTTATTTAAATATCATAATACTCTGTCTCGAAATTCGATCCGACAAAAAACTGCCCAGAAACATGCGCATAGAAACAAGAACCAAGACTCCGATGTATGACTAATTATACGCAGAAACAGTGTAGCGTGTAAACGGCATGTGAAGTGTGAGGACTATGCTGTAGTGTCCAGCAAATAACTGTCTCTACACCAATTAACCTGTGATCACAGAACTTTAATTTGGCGTTTCATTCACTGTGTGCTTGAACGTCAGTTTAATTGGTCCACACAGACAGTCTGGAATTACTCGGAACAATTGCCCGGTCCTTCCCTAGAGTTTTTTTGTAATTTTATTTCAATTATTTAGTTCAATGGTTGGTAAATACATGCCTCATGCCTCCTTTCTTATATCCAGCCTCAACAAAGACGGGGGATATAGCAATGGGTTTCGTCCGCCTGTCCAACACATTTCATTTCCGGGGCATAACTAGAAAACCACCTGAGATATCGTTATGAAATTTGACATACATATCAAGAATGTGGTTAACTGATGCTTTTGATATTACGAGATTTCAACACCCAAAAATCGTCAGTTTTCATGGAGACAAGTTGGAGGAAAAAGTCATTAAGATTCGGCATTGTGTCAGGTATATTACTGCAAACAACCCAATGTATCAGTATGACATTTAGCATACATATCAAGCAACTGATGCACTGGTGCCTTTATGTATTTAGAGATTTCTGAAGAAAAACATATGTTTTTCCTGGAGCAAATCTGCAAAACCACTTGATGTATTTTCATGACCTTGGTATACATGACAAGGCAAGTGGTGAACTTTCTATATTTTCAGAATTAATAATTTTTTTTTCATGAAAAAAAAATAGAATTTTTCCAAGTTAATGTTAGCCTGTGTTCTCGGAGCATAACGGCAAAACGAATCACTATTTATATAAGAAATGTTGTATACACACGAGGAACAGGTTGCACTAACTTATTTTGCTATTTTGGGAATTGCTAGTGATGCAATAAACTGAATAATACATATATTATTTTCTTTCTCTACATTTATACAAAAATATATATTCCACATTTTACACAAGGTTAATACTGCCATTAAATTGAGCGGGGGATTAGATGACCCTACATTTTATTTAAATTAATATTCACCCGGATCTTTCAATGAAATAAATTGCGTGAAAAAGTATCTCTTAATTCTGTTCCTGCATTTGATAACAGCAATTTTCAGTTTTTATACTGTGCACATGGACATAATAGAAGAAACAACGGCTATATTGGACATAGTTATGTATTCGCTAATCGAATATGCCCCATCGTACTCAATTGTGTTCATTTTTATAAGGATGTTTTGCGGAGGACCGGGGACAATTCTTGTCAAAACCCATTTCAGAAGTTTTCTATATTTTATTCCTCCAGGTGATGCAGTGCTGCAAGCTCGCTGCCGAGAACAGGGACCCTACATCAACCCTTGCTGCCGTCGGTCTGTCCTAGATTGAGCAAGGCTTGAACTACCAAACCCCAATAGCCTGTGTAGTTTTCCACGAAAAACCGGATAAAGTTTATTGTAGGGCACTTTCAATACATGCACATCAACATTCTATGTGGTGCAAGGTTAAAGATGGCGGTTGGTCGTGGCAGTCCTAAATTTTAAATCAAGTTCGATTATTTCCAGCGGCAGAACCAAAATGTCCGCATGGAGGGACAGTAGCAATGGCATATCTATTCGTGAAGAGTAACAACCAATACTAAAGCCGACTATTGCTGTTGGTAATCTGTTAATATATAGCTTATATTAGACTTTTATTTAAAATTTATTTTTGCAATTTAAAGCATGCTGTCGTTTTTAAAACAAGCTCAATGTTGCCATGTATAGTGCCTCCTTGGATATAGGTATACTGGGTGCCCACTTCATTCCAGTTAAGCACTAGGTTCAGTTTGAATGTTATTAATGTACACTTGTTTTAACTTATAAACAAATATTATTTAGAACATTTAACTTTCTTTAATTTACGGTAATACGAAATAAGTTGTCGGGCAAACGGGTATATGGGTGTTAATAGTATAGTGCTTTATAAAGTGTTGCTCTCAAATGAAATCCAGGGTGGCACACCTGAACATGTGTATAAAAATGCATTATTTTAAAGAAATACACGTCTGTTTTTAAGATGTAATAATGGTAGGTTTACGGTACAAATAGACCCATCGGAAAATAATGTGCATTGTAGAAGTGCTATGGTATTTTTACTTTGCACAGTGCGCTTCTTTCACAAAACATAAACATGCTTCTACATTCTTTAGCATTATCTACAAGATCCCATAGTATATCCGCTGGCATAACATTGGAACATCCTATAGAATCGCAAAAAAAAAATCCCATTGCGTTTTGTCCAGACTGGCGTAGGCACGAATGAAAATGGCGTAGGACGGATTCTCCTTGTGGTGTTTGACGTTATTGTTAGGACAACCTGACTGTTTACATACTTAAGCAGGACCTATCTCCGTATGGTACCCTTCTCCATAGTTACTATGACATTTTACAGATTAAATTTGGAGTAATTGTCGATTTATTTGTGAAGAACAATTCGACAAATGTGCTTTCTTTAATTCACGTGAAGTTCTCTAACTTGTAAATAAAACATAACAAGGTTTTTATGGATATACAACTTCTGGATTTATTACTGTAATCTGTATATCCATAAAAATTTTGTTATGTTACTATCCCTGCTTCTAAATGCCACTCAAAGAAGTTGTAAATAAAAGTAGTGCTGGCAATCCAATAGCGAAAAGAGGCTATATAAACCGTAATCACAGGAATATAGTGTTAACAATACTCAATACTAAGTATGTTTAGATAAATATCAGTGCTTAAGTGGCGAAAGATTCTCAGCCTTTACCTGGATACGAATTCGGTCGTTCTACCACGAGCCTCTGTAGCTCAGTCGGTTAGAGTGCTGGCCCTGCTAACCAGAGACCCGAGTTTGAATCCATGTGGAGTTAGGCAGAATGTTCTTTCACTACATTTAAATAAATATATATATAGTGGACGAACCAAGAAAAATGCACATGTCTTGGGCCGGTTTCAAAGCAACCTAGGATGCTTGATTCAAAAACTCTTCCCTCCGAAGATAAAGATATACCTTTGCGCAGGATGGCAAAATGCGATTAATGGTAAAATGTTAAATTAGATTTGTTTTAATTCCGGTCAGAAGTCAACTGAAAGAGGGCAGACTTTACAATTAGCATACCTTTTATCTCTTTCAATTAAGACTTAGCGTTTGCTGGTGCCTTATTTGGTAAAATTGATCAGGTAGCCATGATTGGGGAAAGATGGTCCCTGGTTGACTCACGAAATATACAATTCTACATATTTTAAAAGATATACATTTGGGTCACAATAAGGAACTGAGACGATTTAATATCCAATGATGTATACTGCTTTTGCAGCAAAATGCATGGATTAATCGAACATGACAGAGAATGCACAAAGAATACAGGGATAAAACAACTTATTGGATTAATATTCCTTGGAAATATTCCTTGAAGTATTTCCTGAAGTGAATAAGTGACCAATACAAGCAGATAGCCGCTTGCAAAGCAATTGAATAGCACCAAAATGCAAGAGACCTCGACTGGTATATAATTTCTGACCCCAAATATATGTAATGTATAAAAGTATACGTTGTTTTATGATTTTTTGATTGGGTTTAACGCCATAATCAAGGTTATTTCACTTATATAAAGGCATACCAGCCCAATCGGTGTAGGAAACCACCGTAAACGACACTGTTAATATGCAAGACAGGATAAAACATTTACATTACATTAACAAAGCAGTGCACCACAACAAATCGGCATCTTGTGTCCATTAGCTCAGAGAGCACCAGGGAACAGTAGGAACAGAATAATAAAACTGTTATTCTAAAGACATGGCAACATCATACAATTAGAAACTTAATGGTCACACGAAAAGTTAGAATTGAAGCCACCAATAAAATGTGGACAAAAATGTGAAAAACTAAACTATGCAAACATTTTTAGATTTTGAATGTTTTCCGACAAATAATGTTCTGAATACATATCTTGTAAGTGGAGCTTATTTCTCTGAGAAGTTTCATCTCTCAACTCATATGCTTGTCGGATTGTATGCTCGCAAGAAGCTTGTCCCTCAGTAGGATAGCAGACAAAACATCAATACTTCTGTAAGGATTAATAAACTTGACTTAAGTGAACATTACAAACAGCCTATTTGAAGGGTAACCGGCGAGTAAGTATCGACCTTGATTGGACAACCAAACATTGTGTTTCAATGCTTTGTTCCTATTACAGCTCAAGTGCATGCAGTGTTTAATGATTGATGGCTGATGCTTTCATTTTTTACTGCAAAACTCTTTATTTTGTGTGAAACCCTTGTGGGTTAATCATATCTGATAAAACACTTAACATAAGTGCTCCAAACCCCGAATGGGGAATTGAAACATTAACAAATAGTAATGTATTACCTTATGTGGACAAGAAGGTATAATAAATTAAAAATCAAATACAATCGGGACTCTAAAATGAAAATTGTTAAATGCATTGTTTTATTATAAACACAAACTTAAAGCTATATTTATATTTTCCATTTGTCGTCGGTATTCCTTAGAGGTTCAGAGGCTAATTGACTGTTGTATTATTTGTATATGCCAATGGAAATAGTTTGGCTAATAGAGTATTTTTGATAGTCGTAGACACACATAATTTACCGAATTTTACCGAATGATTATTTATATATTAAGCAATTAATGATGTTTCTATAGCCGTTGTCAGAAATGTTATTTTAGGACAAGAAGCTAGTATGGAAAACACAATTTTCTCATAACGAAATACATATCGAATGCTGTTGTCCTTTTTTGGTTACAGACGTACAGTAAATACATCCAAATAAGAACAATGAAATGCGACCTATATTTGAAATAGCGGTCCAACCAAGTTGATATTACGTGATCTGTATGAGTTAATAGAATAAAAGCATGATATGTATGAAAACATATAGTAAAAAGTACACTAATTACGGCACTTCAAATTCCTGTTAAATTCCAGTAGCAACCAACACGTAAATGTTATATGTGGAATACATGTTTCTGACAATATATTGTCGCGCATTAGATTTAGCACACAAAAACGTAAAGAAAGAAAATAGGAATATAATGGAATCAATATATATACCAGATCATCAGAATAACTATAAAACAAATAAAAAAGTATGGGTAATTTCTAGATAAAAAAGACACCATTTCGGTGTCCCTGTGTCAGTGCTTACGTAGATAAAATTCGCAGCCTTTACCTGGATACAAATTTGCTAGTTCTACCGTGAGCCTCTGTAACTCAGTCGGTTAGAGCGTTGGCCATGCTAGCCAGAGACATAATCACTGGGCAAGTTAGTTAACATCGGTGTGACAAGTTGTTGATTCTCTGAGGATACAAGTTTCTGAAGTAGAAATAATTATTGATACAAACATAAATTCTGTGTCTCTGAAGCGCAGTCCGTCTGCAAGTATGTATGGGAATAGTGTTTGTTATATTCTCTGAGGATTTCTTATTAAATCCTGTGTCATTATAATTTCCTTGTGTTGGATGTTGCCGAGAGAGTTAAGAGTAAATGCTTTATGCAGTTACTGGATGATCGAAATTGCAACGCTTTCGATACACAAATAGAGCAAAAGAAGAGTGAGACCATATTAATGGACCTCGACACAACAGGCGTTGATACCAGTTTGAAATCGTCGAGGCAATCCTGATTTACAACATAAACTTTCGAAGAAAAAAAGGAACGTCATGTCAGATAGTTCCAATGTTGTTGTTACTCAAAGGGTAATCACCTGAGACAAGGTATCAGTGCGCATAATCAACAACAATGCTAAATAAAAACTATGTTTACTTTAATCTCACTTCTTGAATTACACGAGTATCAGAATTCCTCTCGCGGAACAGAAAGAAAACTATTGCATTATACACCGGGACAATCCCAAAACCATTAGTTGGATACTCACAACATGGAATGGAATCTCAAAACAATGAATTGCTAACTTCTGTCGGATATATAGCAAATGAAATATAGTACTCAAATAATGATCAACCTGTATAGCGTATTGTAATATTCAGGATAAGTAAATTTGACTTATTTCCACATTAAGAATCAAACTAAACAAAAACATAAATATTATTACTTAAAAATTATATTTCTTTACTTTGCTCAATGTTACTTGATCATAAATGAAGATGACAACAACATTAAATCACACAAGTTTGTTAAATGACAAATTCCTTTTTTTTTTTCAATTTAATGGAGAGTATAAGTTTGGCGCATCATCTAGGAGATGATTTAAAGTAATGTCAAAATTTAGTGGAGAGTATAAGTGTGGCGCATTATCTAGGAAATGATTTAAAGTAATGTCACAATTTAATGGAGAGTATAAGTTTGGCGCATCATCTAGGAAATGATTTAAAGTAATGTCGCAATTTAAAGATATTAAACTAGCATTGCCTGGTTTACTTTCTTGGAATTTATAACTTAGATCATCAATAATTCACCGCTAGCGTTTTCTGAAGTGGGAATATTTATGAGAAGAAATCTTGATGTTCCTCGCAAGACTGATTGATATGACTTTGAAACAACGTTTCTATTGAGAGGTAACAAAAATGAATAAAACTGTTTATGAATTGCATGTAATATTTATTGTTATATTTTGCTATTTTAACATGATGCAACGATACAATCTGCTAATCATTCTTGATTTCCGTTAAAGCACGTCGGTGGCATTATGTAATTGTTTTAGCTTAATGGACACAAATACAAAACACTGTGAATTCAACGACACATTTAAAGAAAAAAATCCTCAATGTACGCTTTACAATGAGTGCCGAATTAGATACAATCAAAAAGAAGTCGTACTATTGACAGCTTCTTTGCTGATTGTGTCGTGTTGTAAGACTGGCATTGACCCTCAACAGAACTCCATGACGTATTATAGTCCTCTCAATTTACATTGCTTGTGAACGAAGTAGAACCTGTATTACTATCTAGTACAACCAGTCGAGCAAAACTGAGCGAATACTTGGAATTCAAAAGTGAGTTTTCGTGTACATTTTTACAAATATAGTTCTATAGCTTCTTAGAATTTCACTGTGTTTTGAAACAGGAAATAGTTATAAGCGGAGATAAACGGTTTAAACAAAACTCCGATGTATTTACATTGCTGCAAGCTCTATATGTCCAAAAACCTGCACATAAAATGTAGTACCGCGATTGCTGAATTAAAACTATTTCTGACCATTGTCTGATCTATTGTCATCTATTGATGTAGATTCCTACACTGTATGTGGTTTGGAGGTCTCCGCATTATTTCTTCATAAAAGTAAAAGCCACAGACAAGACAAGAGGATACGCCTTCAATGATTACGTTAGACACAGAAGCTAGTTTCCATGCTCAAAGAAAATAGCATCGATGGAAAATTATGATATTTCAGTCTATTCGAAAACTATTTCCAACTGTGTATGTAAATTACGTTTTAAGTTCTTAGAAAGATTACACGTAACTCGTTACCATGACTGTAACCATACTTGTAGAGTGAGTGTTAAGGAGCTCTGAAAGAGTTGATACAAGCACGTCGGTACAACATGCTCATTATATTTTGAGTCGATTTTTGTTTTATTCTGTTTATTCCTGAGAAATTTATCCAGATCGAGGGTTAAAATGTTACCTGTATCTGTATGAATGGGTTGGTTCTCGGCATGTATATGTCAACAAATCTGATTAAGAAGTAAAATGATCTGGTTCCACAATTCAGTCCTAACGGGTTCAATGCATACTCTATATTGCTAAATGAAGTTGTTTAACAAGTTCAGCCAAGTCTGGACAACACCTGCTGCGACACAATTTATACTATAAAACATGAGTTGACTGTCAAAAGATATATAAAAATGTTCCAATTACGGACGTAACATTATTTATCTGTAGGGCACTGTCATAATATCATAACTTACAGCCTAAATCTACGAGTTAATATACAATTATTAATGGATTTGTAACTCACAAGTGACAGTTATTTGAGTAAATCTCCTGTCCAACCTGTGCTGTTATATGATATTCATGGAACTACAGGCAGCGTTATCATCATGCATCCCTCCTCTTAGAAATAGTTTATACCATTGGAACGTCAATAGGAACCCACACAGCCTTATCAAACTTAGCAGACAATGTCTCCTTCAATCTTACTTCATTAATTGCACATTGTGTCACATTTTTTAACCGAGTAACAAAAGTTAACAGAATACTGAGATCATCGTCACAGTGATGTTGATCTGGATAGACTTGTGTTACAACGATCAGGCTGTAATCCAACAGAACTAATATTTTTTTTTTTAATTTAATAAACGGAATCAAATGGACAAAATGTTGGAAGCATGTGGCCATTTCACTATTGGGTAAACGTCTCAGTATTATTGTTCACTACACCTGTCTTAAGTTAGCACACACTCGTGTGTTATACCTTCAATATATCATGCTGAATTGTATACATTTATTTTACAAACCACTGGACAGAAGGCAAATAAATTAAATAACTAATCTCGCTCCGTGTTGCCCATTTACTATGATTTAATAAAACGTCAAAAACTATTGAAACTGGATCAGTGTGGTGATGTCCAATCTTGATTTCGGGACAAAAGTACCTTTACTAAGAAGTGAAATTTCATGCTGTGAAACTAACCGTATGATGTTAAAGGCGGAAGTGAATGGGATCCCAAAATGCAGATCGATCAATGAAATACCCTCAAAGCCCTAATTTTGGCATGAAATTAAAAAAATTATCAAAAAACTTTTAAAGACAATTAAGTCCCCCCCCTAGCAAAGCAGATGCGTCAGTTGGTTCTTGAATGAACATAGAGCAGACAGAAACCAATTCAAACTTTACCAAGAACAAAATACAAGATTTGCGCCCTTCCGCTGTGAATTAGCGCAAAAAGAAGTGGACACGCCTAAGTGTGTAGTAATACAAACCACTGTTAACCTGTGAATTCATCAATGTCCAGTCATTTACCATCTTCAACAGCCAAAAGTTTAATACCGAGGTACTTTACATTACATCCCTTGGCGGATTAAAGTCATAAAACCAGAATATAAAGCCCCACAGTTGATTGGCTGCCTCGGAACTTGTAGACACCAATCAGATATCACATTACGGGAATACATAAGTAGTTTGGGTGAGGTCATATTGACTTTTTATAAGTTGTAAGCGCAATCTGGTGGGCTGAATGTTATTGTAACATAGGGAGTAAACTCGAACCTGGATATTCTCATTCAACAGAGGGCTGTACATTCTTCTTTTATACGCTTGATCCGCCTAGGGTTGTAATTGAGAGTACCTCGGAATAAAACCCTTGGTTAGCGAAGATGGCCATATGCCAGATTATTTAAACTTTTAAAAGCTGCCTCAGAAATGTTTTATCTTTCATATATGTATAATGTTTACAGCAATAACCATTGTGCGGCTCAGGATGTGTGAGTGTTGGTCTATAAATGTAAAGTACGGCATAAAAAGTCTGTAGATTTGTATCTCCATACGAATATACATTCGTTATCCATGGAAAACTAATAAAAGTGAATGATTGTAACCGTTACCAGAAAGTCTTAAAGACATTAAAAACTTCTCAATCCCCTTCTCGACCGAGGTGTGACTGCGGAAATCGCCTAAAGACGTTATGAAGATTCTCCCCAATTTTTCACCAAACAGCGAAAACACAAAGTCGTCAAATAAGTGAACAACCCTTGAGAACGACGCTCTTTCAGCTGGGTAGACATAAACAACCCTCACGGGGAAATACAATTATCAGCAATTTTCGCTGTGTAAATAGGATTTCGTGGACTAACCCGAAAATTCTTGTCTGGGACTAAATTGGACGACAAGAGACAATACAATAAAGAGGCCGTTTACATTAGTCACTTTGGCTGTTCAGGATTAGGTTGTGAACTAAATTGGCCTGATAGGGAACTTATTGGGAAGTAAATGTAATTCTGGCGAGATTTACAATCCGGCGATGTATGTCTGATTGGCTGAACATGCATATTAAACATGAATCATCCTAAAATAATAATAACTTGAATATATGTTAGTAGATTGATGAGATGAATTCGGTGTATGATATCAAGTTTGTATTCAGAGTCATCTGATTTACATTGCTTTCAGCTGTGTTTGGATAGTTTGTTTGTGTTTCGTATATTAATAAGTGGTAGGTTTACAATTCCATACAAACACAGTACTTTTTGCATACATTGACCTAACAAAACATTGTGAAAATTGGGTTGCTTTACCGCTCTTCATAGAGTATCATTATGTAAATCTACTTATCTGCATATTTCTACCTTTCTACGTACCTGTATTTCTACAGTAAAATGTGCTGGTGTCTCAGTCACTTATAGACAGTTTTTACAGTGTTATATCTTATTCAATATAAGAGCTTAATGCCACCCATGACAAAACTCCCCAGTTATTTGTTTTCTCTGCAAAGTGTTCAATGAAACGTATATACCAATACGTATCTAATTCTGAGTCACAGGTTTATATTCGCTAGTCCTGTGAAAAAATCTTCAATTATGTCAATCCTGGATAACTTATATTAGGGAACGGAATAGATCGAATAAAGGTTGAGTTTTAGATTCATGTACAGTATTTGTCCTTTAAACCATATTAGCTTTCAGCGGCATTTTCAAGCCCCCGTCGCTACCTATTTAAGGCACTGGATTAATGACAATCTCATGGGAATTACAAGGTGTCTATTTGATTATTGCAATACCTCCACGTCAAACACCAGTCCTGGCCTACTCTATCAAAGGAAACTAAAAAGAACATTAAAAGCCGCGTATATAATCTTTTTAGGTTTACCCTTCGTTGGTCGTCCGTGATATATTTTACGGATGACCGACGTGATGTTTTACATTATTGACCAATATACAGGAAAATAACATTCCGCTTGGAATTTTATAACCTCATGCATGTAGTACAAATGCTTATACACACGATATAATTATAAGGTGAATGAATTTATTCAACGAAAACCTTAAATGTAAATAATATGTTAAATAAAAGCCTCTTTCTTACTTCAAGACACAATCACTCAAAATGAACAAGAATTTCCTCTGAGAAAACCTGCTTACACAGCGGAAGTTAACATTGGAATTTACACGTGTCCAATAATAGATTTATATGAAAGACAGCGCCTCTCTCTCCCTCCACCTCTCCTGTTCACCAACAGTTGGAAATACAGCCTTCTAGAAATCGGTTATCAAATCACCTTTATATTTCTGTACAGATGCTGTATAAGAGCAACCCATTATATTTGCCTCCATGTGCTGGTTGCAGTCAACCAGCCAGGGACTTTTTCATACACAGAGGCGACCATATGAATAACCTCACCTTTATAACGATAGTCACTAAAAAAAAATAAACGAAATACCAGAATATATAGTTTATATTCTCTGACAACAATTTGTAAAGCACAGAGTAAAAATGTAATTATATCCGAAAGCTGTTTGACGACTTAGGTAATAGTTATACATGTAAGACACATCGCATTAATATCGGAGAATAAAGGATCACATGTACTCATTGTCGCTCTTGTATTTTATAGTTAAATTATAGAGAAAAAAGACTTTCGTGTGTAGGACAAACAAATGGATGTCATGTAACTTGAAAATTTCGCTCACGTGTGGCAAATACGCGGGCATGACTATACAAAAAACACATGGAAATAATTTGTACATGATTGTCATGGTGTAAACAGACTTCCATACATTGTCGCCGAGTTTATACATGAAAGAACCTTTGGAGGCAATAACATTTTTTCTTTCTCTACATTCATACATATATATGTTTCGGAATTCTCCTACATTGTTATATTATGTTTATCTGAAAAAGAACCACTTAATCCACGGACATAGCAAATTTGTTTTACATATGTTAACATCCCTCCAAGGCATTACCTATAGCGTTCAGGATAACACGAAACTTTACGAACAATTCACTACTGCCCGCGTTGAATGCATCAGCCGCCTTCCTCTTCTGGTGACAGAAATAGTCCTCTACTCAAGGTTTAATTATATGAAGATACGGATATAAGCTGTAGAGGCCGGGGTAATGTGGAGCCAATTCTGTTTTCTGGAGCGAATTGGAGCTAACAAATAGAAATTCTCTTTGGTCTCTTCACATGGAAATAAAACCGTGAACTTATTGGTCCACACAGACTGCCCAGACAATTAAAGTAAATTGCTTTTCATTTCACACTCATTTATTACACTGTTGTCAGTTCAGTATTCTAATCCACTTGTTTCGCCGAAAGCTACTTCGAATGTTGTGCTTTACCTTTCTACCGTGAGCCTCTGTAGCTCAGTCGGTTCGAGCGCTGGTCCTGTTAGCCAAGGACGCGAGTTCGAATCCCGGTGGAGGCAAGCACAACTTTGTTTCTCTGCACATTGTAACAATATACATGTATCTATATATGCCAGAACCAGATTATCAGGAAAAAATACGAAACAACAATCACGTTTGTGGGTAAAATCTATATTAAAAAGACACTATTCCAGTGTCCTTGTATTTCAGAAATAGGTATAGAGAAAGATTCGCAGCCGTTATCTGGATAAAATTCGGTCGTTCTACTTTGAGCCTCTTTAGCTAAGTCGGTTGGAGCGCTGGCCCTGCTTGCCAGATACTTTTTTTTTAAATGTATATAGGGAACACTTATAACGCACATACTCTCTGAGATTCACTGTTACAATAAACGTGTTTTTTCTAATTTACATTAAAATGACAGTGTGATTATCATTTGTACACGCCATACCATTGTAGAATATCCGCTATATATTCTATCCTGGTTTTTTGCAGGTTTATAATGAATACTAACAACTTACTATTTTATTCTTTTTTTTGGGGTAATTGTTATGGGGTTGTTGGTTTTTTGTTTTAGGTGACTTTACATGGATCTTTCGATGCGTCTTTCTAATTTACCCAAAATGTCAGTCTGGGGTTTTCAAATAAATGATGCGATTGAGGGATATTTTCGAGCTTGGCCGCCTTATTGCTACTCTCGTTGACAAATAAAATTACTTTCTAAATGTTACAAATGCGCGAGGTGGGCATTTGAAATACATAAAATATATCAGAGTTCAATTCTTCCAAACAGAATCTCGAATCAATTAATTGGACCAGTTAAAATTGGTAAGAACAAAACCTTAAAATAACACATTTTTGTTCAGTATTGTTCCGTATCGTTATATATGGAATAGACTAAACTATACACTATGTATGGAGTAGACAAATAACGATACAGAACTCTTCATCTAGATTCACCCAAGCTTTTGCTGTAGGGTGTTACCCTGTGATTTGATTACTTGTAATTTTTTGTCTTAAAACGTCTGCTTTGTTTAAGTTTCGCAAGTTATTATCTTTATTAGTATATTTTTGGGAGAAAAGAACTTGGCGTAATTGACACAATTAAACGCGAAGTTCAGATCTTTCAATATACAATGGCTTGTTTTCGTGGTTCATAATATTGATCATTATCCGATTTGTCTTCAACCATTTTGTTAGCTATCAAAATAATTCTTATTATCAGATGAAAATGAAAGCTGAAAATCTATATAAAATTCATATATTTAATGATTAATTGATGAAATTATGGTTAAACAAGAAGACACGAAGTATTGGATACTCTGGTATGGCCTTACGGATTTGTCGTTGTCGTCTACTTGTTTTCGTACCATACAAGGCTATTTGACATTTTACATTGAACCTTAGTGAAATCTTTCCTTTCAGAAACAGATCATTAGATCGAGCGTTCGTTTGTTTGGGGTTTTACGCCGTACCGGTACTTTAAGATTTTCACTTATATGACGGCGTGCGATTCCAAAGGGTGAAATAAACCACCCTTCATTGGCAAAACACAAGACACCATGTACAGGACATTTACTGGACGAAATGCAGGACA
>JAVFBZ010165899.1:0-17089 GCA_032466195.1 Katharina tunicata
TATGACTCAGGCAACACAGAAGACACCAAAGTACATTTACAGGAAAAAGGACAACACAACAAATCATCTTCCTGATGCCCCTTAGCTCAGATAACACCACTATCATTTTTGACTGAGGATGCATATATTACACATACACATATGTGTAGAATATACATGTATACTATGCTTATTTGTTAGCTTGGTGTTCAGTGCCATACTCAAGGTTATTTACTTACATAACAATCGAGCAAACCTGGTGCACGATCGAAAACTGAGAACAAACCTTGTAAAACTCACGCAGCTATACGCTGAAGATCTTTAATTATATATAACTTAAATTGTTTGTTATTACCTCTCCTATTTCTAGCATTTGTTCTGATAGGTCAACAAATCCACCATAGTTTAAATCAGCTGCACTGTGTTTTTGTTTCTTGATAAACTGTGTATTTAAATAGCTGAAACATACAGAAGCAGTCACATATAAATCATTGTTATAACTTAATTTTACTTTTTGGGTACCCCAGACAATTGGTGTTTAACATATTCTAAAAGTTTTTTTCACATTTATTGTTTATTTTCAGATGTTAGATCAACAGGACTATATGTCTCAATTACAGATCATGGCGAGAATTATTGTCATGATCATGGGAGGAAAACTGGATAGAACCCAGAAAACCTACGACCTTCTGCTGGTAGCTGGCAGACCAGCCCACATACAGTCTGAGTTAGTGTTAATAGTTTGACTGATTGATTGATTGATTGATTGATTGATTGATTGGTGTTTAACACCGTGCTCAAGGGTATTTCACTTATAAGACGGCGATGTATACCAGTAGACAGCGACTCTCAACACAACCATATAATGTGTAGTCATTTTAGCGTTTTTGCTGTTGGAAAGATCTGTGTACCAGAAGCATACCCCCCTCCCCCTCTAAAAAAACCAAAACATTTGCACTCACCCATAGAGTTGATCCAAGTAGCTGGACCCTTTGCTGTATTGCTGCCAATGTTGATGATATGAAGCTAATAGATTCTCGTCTCCACTTTCTCTTACTGACTGCAATCAATTACAATACCACATTTATACTGATTGACATAATGATATCCATTAGTGTTTAACAGCTACTCAAGGTTGTAACACACAGATAACACTTGCTTTCTTAAACAGTAAACAGTGACACCAACGGTCCCAAAACCATTGAAATAAGAAGTGTTATGTTGTGATTGAAACTAATGTCCCTTCTAAGCTTCTCAGAGTGGGAAGACATGAAAGCTAGGGCCATCTCCCTCTATTTAACATTCAGCCAAACACTAAAGAAGAGATTGAATGACTAACAAAAGAAACAAAAGTAACAAGTAACTACAATTTTGACAAAACGTTGTGCCCTTATATAGGCATTATTTTACTAAAACAATTCATGATGACTGAAAGTAGACAAATATGGCTATAAAATTTTGTCAAAATCTTTTTTGGGAAGAAGCTGGTCGTGAAGGTTCAAACCATGCTGTCCTTAGAGTGCATGTAGCTTCAGCAATATTATAGTTTGCTGAGTGGGATTTTACGTTTTTTACAGTCATTTCACTTATAGGACAGGATGACAGCCTGATGACTTTATTTCTGGTTATTTGATTGGTCAATTTGCCTGGGAAATCTTGTAACACCTGGAAGTTGCACCATCTCACAGGTAGTTAAAAAAACAACAACATACATGTATAATAGGAGAAACTCAGAAATAAGGAAGTGCTGTAGCTATAGATAATATATTTCGCTTCATTACTAATACGCCATCAGAAATGAAACACACGTCTTTAACTGATGAAGCCATGATGTAGCCAAAATATATTATCCACACCAATAGGACTACATTGTTATTAGTTTCTCATATTCTACATAACTGAAAACAGATCAATGGAACTACTGATATGTGGAATGAAACAAAACATGGCTACTTAGCTTCAAACACTATATTCTGAATCAAAAAAACTTAGCAGTACAAAGTGACACTTTCATGATTAAAATTAGATCTTCACAATTCCTATATTTAAAGTACATAAAAGTATTGGAAATATCGTTTGCTGAGGTTTAAAGTTAAATTCTTACCTTGTAAAGAGTGTTAAGGTGATCTTCAAGGAAGGATTTGGTTTCTTTATATAACCTGTCCCCAAGGGCTTCTGGGTAGGCCACACACAGTGCATACACATCAGTTCATACTGTTAAGGAAGTATGTCTACCAGAGCTGCTTATTTATTCCTTTGATTGACGTTTAAAGTTGTACTCAATGGTACTTAACATATATTACCCTAAATCCTCAACAAATTTGACCTCTTAGGGCACAAACTTCAAGTAATTTATTAAATGTTTAAGTGAGAATTTGGAACTTAAACTTCCATTTCTGGTAATCTAAAGTCTGAACTTCACAAAAATTTCAAAATTGCATGTCTACACTTCTTACCCTTTGAATAAAATGTAGTTTTATATGTTGTAAAGGGGGCTCAATTTGTCGAGCATTTAGGGTATGTTTGTTTGTTTGTTTGTAATACTATAGAATTGTAATACTTTGTGTGTTATGATGCATACTGTAGGGTGTATAATCATAAAGACAACAGGGAGGAAAACCATCTTCGTAAAAACCCACAACCCTTTCCTCTTCACCGCCAAATTTATTCACAAAATGTTTCATAAGAACTCAAACCGTATGTCTTCGCATTCCTCAGTGAGAGTTCTACATGTTGATATTTAGTCTTGCTAAGAAAATTGTTCTCTTAAAGGCCTACATTACCCTTTTTTTTTTCAACAGAAAACTACACAAAATTCAACTCTGTTTCCAACGTTTCCTGTCCGATGCAGAGCTTGGCACAAATGCCACGTGATCCAATATTTCAATGTGCTTCTGATTGGCTAAAATCTGTCTACGCAGGAGGAGTTGAGAGACAGTGTTGGAAAACCATTTTTTCACTGCAGAGATCAGCCAATGAGAAGAAAATTCATGTATTGGAAGACGCATCTTTCACTCCAGATCTGAGATGTGCATCTGAAAGGGTACTTCTTACAAATTTGTCTGTTACTATGCTAGTGTTAGACTGAATAATGGTGTCTAGACCTTAAACTTAGATGTTTCCGCCACCCGCATGTGATAAATGATTTAACTAAAAGTTTATTTGGGAGGCATAAAAAAAGAGGGAACAACAAATGGCTTCCTTATCCTCAGAGAGCACCAGGGCAGAGGAAGCTCTCGCAAATCAGTCACCCTAATATGCCCCGTTTCTTGAGAAAGGATATGAGAACCTGTCATTCCAAGTTTGCCGAGCTATCCTATCACATTTCACAACACAATTCACCGTATGGAGCAGAGTTTTCCATGTGGCGTCGAAGTCCACTCGTCTTGGCTTTAGTGACATCCTTATTACTGGATTATGTAAAACCAGCTGTCCCTGGTACCCTCTCTAGTAAAACTGACAAAATAAATAACAAAATTATGATTCGTTTTAATTTATTTATTTGATTGGTGTGTATTGGTATAAGTATTCTACTACTATGACCGGTGCTGCTGAATGGTGGAAAACGGAGAAGAAACCACCCAAAAGATGATACTCCTAGTATTTTACTTAAATGACCATTGCTACTGAATGGTGGAAAAAGGAGAAGAAACCACCTATCAATCTCCTGAAAAAATTTCCTTATATATTTTAGGTTGACAAGGGGATAAAAAAGTTTACCAGGGAGAATAGGATGGCATTATCCAACTGAGCCACTGGTAGGTCAAACCAAGCTACATTTCAAATTTAATGTGAATTACCGGTGAATTGCTGAAAGTTCTTGTATATAACAACTAAACACATGTACAGGTAAATAAGAATGAACCATTGTAAGGACTACAATCTAGTTATTAGTGAACAGAAGTTGGTTGATCGATTGGTGTTTCAGACAGGATTCAAAATGGCAAAAATCTGTTTGCTAATAAAAAATGTTTGTTTGTTTGTTTGATTGGTGTTCAACGTCGTACTCAAGAGTATTTCACCTATATGACGACTTACTAATCTTAATAATTTGCGTTGCCTGTGTTTGGTGGAAAACCAGGAAGAAACCTCGTAAAAACCATCACGCAAACTCCACAGCAACTTGAAAACTTCCCTTATATACCTAAGGGCCACAGGGGGATCAAACCTATTCCCGGAACAGAGAAAGGGGTTCCGTAGTCCAACGCTCAACCACGGGTGAAAAATGTGAGTTTAAATCCAATATATATTCAGCAGAATTTTTCAGTACTCTGAAAATCTGTAGCCTACCATTAATATTTTGTTGCTGTCATTTTGTACATTTCATTTGGCTGAAGCATTACAGGAATTGACATAACGGGGCAATATTTATGGATAATCATCAATTTGTTCCAACTGTCAGTCTCGGTCCACTAAATATTTGAAATTATAAAATATAAATAGGATAGATACTTCTGTACCGAGAATACTGAGCGACCATGGTTGTAGTATTCTTTTTAGTATTACTATCATGATTTATAAACAAAATTACGTTTGACAAAAGTTGAAAATTGAACATACACTGGCCGACAAGATTTTCATTAAAAACTATATACAAAAGTTCACGTCACGGTTCTATGGTGACGAAAGTCATGCTTTTTGGGGTTTCACCACCAGCTATCAACTGGCTGTCAGATGTGTTTTGTTGATGGCTGGAAACTATAAATCGTTCTGAGTCACACAAGAAACAAAACTTTAAAAATGATTTCAGTTATCAAAACAAGGGACACAAGTGAAGAAAAAAAGGCCCTATTTTCTTACATTGTTATCGCCAACTTTAAAACAAACCATTCTGTATGACGGACCGGAAGCTGTGCTGTTCTTCGAAACACTTCCGGTTAAATGAGTACGATGGATTCTGACACGAGGAGACGGCCATCGCAGAGACATCCTACATCAACCAGGAGGACGGTGTCAGCGATAACCTGATTTCTTATATGTTTTCTTATATCTTTCTGTTTCTATTTTTTTTTTTGTAGGGGGGATGCCATATAGGATGGCGGTGAAATAAATGTTTATATAAGTTTGAGAAAGCAAGATTGGCCTCAACCGGGGTAAATCTCCTGTGGTGATTAATATTTTCTGCTACAAATCACGTAAATGTAATACGGTACCGGTGTATATTTTTGCTAGAAAAAGCACGTAAGCTTTCAGAAATGTTTGGTTTTCTCAGTCTAGAGTCAATAAATAAATAAGACTATTTTTACTTACTAATCAAAATACTTTGTTTAAATATGTATTCCGACATTTCATGGTTGTTTGTTCGGCTGACAGTGAAAACTTGGAAATTTCACACAGCCACCAAAGATCGCTAAGGGACATAACCGGCGATTGAGTGAAAACATAACAGAGTTATGGTCCTTGTGTGACAGACTGGCGGATGTTTGATAGTGGGGGTTTCGGTCATAAAAAATCGTTAATTTCTGTATGTGGTCAATATTAATATGCCAAAAGCACATATTTTTTCTTAGCACTTAATTAGCACAGGGTATTTGGATACTTTCCGTCTATATTTGGGTATCTCTGCCTCTCTGGGTATCTTTGTGTAATTCGTCGGACCGTGTATGGCTGGTATGGCCTATTCATAATCATGACGACCACAGGTTAAATGCGACTTTTCCGGTAATTTACCAAATATCACTACATAAAATGGAGCATCTCTCTCACAAAGCCTTAAATTGTTGAAAGTTTTAATTTAATAAACAAAATTATCATGTTTACGCCCCTTGTATGGACTTTTATGCCATGATACATGTATATGTCCTCTGGCATGAAGCGGCATTTCAGCTATGGTGTGGAGTGAACATTTTAACATTTTTCTAATTTCAAATATTATAGATTTATGATCCTCCACATCATCCGCTATGGAGGATTGTGACAAAGTAGGCCTATAGGTCTACATATAGCATACACCACGCACGTAGGCCTATAAGTGTAGGCCTACAATTCAAGTAGGCCATTTGTTTAGGGCACCGGTATAGTTAGTAATAGTTATTTGCAACCCGATCTCTAATTGATTTCCCCATAGAATTATCTTTATTGTGCGCATTTTAATTGGCAAGGAAGGGTCAGGGCCGGATTTAGACCTTGGGAGCCCGGGGCACTTCAGGGTCGGGAGCACCTTAACAAAAAATAAATGCACGACACATGAACTGAATGTAATAAAACTAAACCAAAATAAATGAAAAACCGCATTTCTTCGAAGAAAAAAATCTGATTCCCCGAACCCACGCTCATGTTGATAATGGTTTTTAAATAACAATACTCTACAGTCTTTTAATTTTATCTACCGGCTTTTTTATTTATAGCCTATAATTCGTTTGTCTGGGGTGCCCCTTGGAAGGTGGCCCGGACAATTGCCTCCATATAAATCCAGGGTGAGGTAGAATTCAACATAGGCTACTTGTACATTCCACAAAGTAGAATCATATAGGTAAGTAAAAACCCTAGAGAAGTAGCATTAACGACTGGTTTAAACGATAATCAGTCTTACTCTCACACCTTTGCCTGACTGAGAGTTATTTACAAATACATAACACCAGACGATCGATGGAATACAAGGGAGATAATCCTTCCTGTCCATACCATGCAGTATATCCATACTGTTTCTATTGTCCATTATTCACCACGCTACACATATTTACTGTAAAGCAAATCAAGTTTGGTAAGTTGCCACATTAATCCGACCAAGTTATGTGTATAAAGTCCGGTAGCCGCGCCATGGCTGATTGAGTGGCGCATAAACCTCCTCGGTGTTCCCTGCTTGTCGCCTATATCGGTATATGAGCGAATTGGTTTTCTACCAAGCACTTACTACACGTGTTAAATAAAGAATCCTTTAGCACTGCGTTAAACAACAAACAAATAAATAAATGAATAAAAATAAATAAACTAATAAATGGTCCGTAATGTACCATACATGTGAATGAGTGAAGTACGGCCAAGTATCCATGCAAGAGCAAAGGGCTAGGTTCTCCAGTTCCGTCATAAAGATTTCTGTTCTTATAGACGAGAGGGATGAGCCCATAGGAAGTCCATGAATTTGCTCGTATGTATCACCGCCCCATGAAAAATAGGTTGAATAAATACACAGATTAAGAAGGTCCAGGATACTCTGTGTTGCAAGACTTGTTTTTTGGTGGATTAGAAATTAGTTTAGTTATTGGTGATTAACAAGGCTTCAGTAGTGGGAACTTTCGTAAATAATTCCACAATATCGTAGCTGGTTGGTTTGACCAAGGTGAATCAATATAATCCGCCTGAGAAAGGCTTCAGGTTTCCCTTAGTTACGGAATTTTGTTTCCAGTTTAAATTGATGGTAGCGTTGCGCAGTATCTATGGAGGTGCAGCATATGTCTGTTGAAACCTGTCTATGTACATTACAAGTTCGACTCCGTCTATCAACCATATGGGTGTATAGGGAAGGTATGTATACTCGTGGTACTAGGAAGATAGGCCTACTTTCTATCTGGCCTTCAGAGGGATTTCCCCGGTTTTGAGACATTATTAACAATGAATTGTCGTCATAATTATGTAAGTGAAATAACCTTGAGTTTGAAGTTACGACACAGAGAGCGGGTAGTTGGACGGAGCATCCTGTGCCCTGGTGCTCGATCTCTGTGCTGAGGGGCATCAGGAAGCCGACTGGTTGTGGTGTCCTGTTTTTCGTTCGATAAATGTATCGATAAAAGTGTGCCCGCGTCGTTTGGCGTGGTTTCCTTCACCAGTTCTGCATGCACGCCGTCATATGAGTGAAATAACCTTAAGTACGGCGTAAAACCCCAACCAACAATGAAACGACACAGAGAAGAAAAACCTAATGGCATTCATAAGGCTGGTAAACACTCCGTGTTTGTTGTTGTACTTGTGTCCGCAATAAGTGCGCTGGAGAACGAATTCTCTAAATTGTACTATAAACTCTTATAAACATTAAACAGAGAAAAAAGTTGTCACAGACCGATTCAACTTCAAGTCAATAAAAGGTAAAACAAAAAATAAATAAAGTTGTTAAGCAGTACAACCAAATATCGTAAATCCTCCTCGCAAACTCAACGCAGCGATCAATTTTCATAGGCGCGCAACAAGGTGACGAGTCAATACGTCATGGAGCCAAGGAATCAACGGAAGGGAGAATGATTTGATTCTCTAGTTAAGAATGCCTGGAAGTTATAGTAAGGTTAATTGCACATAACCGGCAGGTGGATGGCGGGAGCTTTCTGTGCCCTGGTGCTCTCTGATCTAAGGGGCATCAGTAAGCCGATTTGTTGTGGTGTCCTATTTCTGATCCTGTACTTGCACCGTGCCTATGAGGGTGGTGTTCTTCGCCAATTCGGCTTGCAAGCCGTCATATTCGAGTGAAAAAAAAACTAAAGTACGGCAGAAAAACCCAATCAATAAATCAATCTACCATTCAGAACAACCAGTCGACCAACCAGCCTGGCCGTCAATCAACCAATCAATCAATCAGTCAGTCAATCAATCAACCAATCAATAAATTAACCAATCAATCAATCGTTGTAAATAATCATCCCATACAGGCTTCATCTCATATCTCAGTGAAATGTTATAGATGGTGTTATTGTACAGTAAACGGAAGAAATGGACCTTCGTGATGCCATGAGTTTGGCGCAGTTTAAAGTACTGTTGTTCTAGAAACTGTCTCAAAGCACAGGGCCTCATAAATCTTCTCTGTCAGCGAGGTTGGATTTTTTTCGACAGCTTCCAGCAAGAAAATAAAACAAAAAAGTAATTCTTAAGACTTACTTGACATCATCATTCTAGTATGATCATTAACCAATTACCGTGTATCCAGAACATTCAATCTTGTTGGTGCTTAAGGCCTGTTTTGTGCACCCTATAACGTCTAATTTTAAAATGACTTGAAATCTCGTCTTGTAACACAAGCTCTCTCAAAATGCGAGATGTGGGCGTGTCGTGATATACCTTGTGTGTGGCCAAATCTGCCAACCTATAGATGTAACTCTGAACGCAGTGTAGATGCAGAGCTCTGTGTCGTAACAGTACTGAACAAAATATTTAATTTTCAGTGTTGCCCCTCACTGGATTTAACTTATCCAATTGAAAGATTTTCAATTCTGTTTGGTAAAACTTAATTCTCTAAGACATTTTATGTATCACTAATCACTAAAATTTTATTTTGTTTGTCGAAAAGAGTAGCAAGATGTGGAACGTGCCGTTTAAGAACTTGTCGGTTGAGCCATAATGATGTTAGTAGTTGCGCGTCTGGTCTGCAGATCCCCTTCACCTCTCAGTCCACGGGCTCAATTTTCTGCGAATCGTATGTGACTTGGTCTGTCACCCACCAACAGGGATTTCAGGATTTTGTCCAGTTTAAAGTCCGACAATCTGAAAGTCTCGTTTGCTTCTGCTTTACTTTCGGGTACATCCTCGGAGCTCTATTTTTATTTGCAGTTTTGCAGAATGTTTTTTCTTTTGCTTTTTGTTAAGTAATATGACCAGAATGGACAGTTGTCGCCTTTTTAATTTCCAGTGTGATGTTATGTCCTTATAAATAAGTAGCGTGTACCCGGAACTGCAAGGAATCTCGTGAAATCTCTTTCATCACATGATGTGACTTTTGTTGACAAATGGCATGTGTTTAGCACTACTAGTATGTCACAATCGTATAAACTTAACTATTATGTGACAAACTGATCAAATACACATCTTATGATCCATAATCTATGAAATATAAATTTGTGAAAGAAATGATAAAAATGTAATGCGTCTCTTTTGTTCATTTTTGTTTATTATATGTTGCATGCCACTTCACAAGAAATGGCATCTCTTCGCGTATTCATTCGCGACTCTTCCGTTAATGTTGATTGTCTGCGATATTTAAAATGTTTGCTGACACTGTTCCGCTTCAAATGTTCAAATATAACTACCTGTTTTCCAATAACCTTTTATTTATACAAATTTAAGGCCTGGCGAATGGATTACAGTTTCTTTCTGCAACAAGGATTTATCACTTGGACGTCCAGTTCTTATTTGGGCATGAAAGAATGACAGTTTCTCATGGCAACACTAAAACATCAGCGTTTCAATCACGACTCTAAAACAGCAGTGTTTCAACTGCGACACCTAAACACCAGTGTTTCAACTGCGACACTTAAACACCAGTGTTTAAAGTGCGACTCTAAAACACCAGTGTTTCAACTGCGACACTTAAACACCAGTGTTTAAAGTGCGACTTAACGAACGGAAAACCTTATCAAAATGACGTGAATGTCGCATTAGGAAAAGAACGAACACCAGTTTATTATTACTTTTAATAAATGTGGAGAAAGAAAATTTTGCTTGCCTTCACCGGGATTTGAAATCGGCTAGCAGGACCAGCACTCTGACCGACTGAGCTATAGAGGCTCACGGTAGAACCACCGAAATTTTATTCAGGTATAGACTGCGATTCTTTCTCTACTGTAAGCACTGACACAGGGACACTGAAATTGTGTCTTTTTTCTCGAGATTTTAAGGATTAGTTCTCTAAGGCGTGGAAAAATAATTTTGTCACCGAGTCCTGATTTTTATGAACTGACGAAAGGACTGTTAGACTGGCATGGATAACTCATTGGGACGTGCATGAAGGAACATTTTACTTTACCCATACCAAGGAGTTGCGGATGAATTTGAATTATTATCTCCTTGAGAAGGGGACTTTTATTTCCCTCATCGGAACACGAAGAGGCCCAGTTTATGCACTAGGACATGAAGAAATGTGGAATTCTGATTGGGACAAGACAGGATATATTTTTCTTATTGGGCATTAGAGATTGAGCTCTTAGTATAAACTGGTCCACGAACAAGCATGAATTTCTTGCGAGAACAAAAACGAAAATAAATTTTTCATTACGAAAAACATGGACTTAAGCAGGAAAAATGTTCATTGGGACATGATGAGATTCGCTGAATGCTCCTTCGCTTTCATTCTAAGTTGAGCGAGGCTGCTAACCCTCATGTCCCCGCCGAGCTCCGGTGACGGCTGACAGCTCATCATCCCAACAGATCCACTATCTGGCGTATTATCTGAAACCGAATGGAAACAGTTGTGTAGAGGTTGTTTGAATAGAGTCACAGAAAGAGCGACAAAACCCCTTTGAGCAAAAATGTTTATTCTATTTATAAAGATACATTGTTAAATCAATTGATTATCGTGATTAAATCTAGTAAGTGGTTTTCGTTGTTGTTGCGATAGCAATGTTTAACTTAGAAGGAAGACTTTACTATTCTGGGTAACTATTGTGCATGCAATTTACTTTGGCTACTTACTGTTTAGATTCTGAGACTTTCTGGTTTCAACTTTGCAAATATTTGAGGGCATATACGGCGGTGAGTGGGCTGATCCGGGCAGTGCGTGGCTCCCAGAGAACGTCTGTGGCCAATCAACACTCAGGTTACCATGGAAATACATGCCAGGCAGCGCCATTCCAGAAATAGCGGATATCCCAGGCAGAGCTAGATTTGGTATGCTTGATGACGAAGTGTGTGGCGACTGAGACACGGGTAAATGACCCTTTGTGCTTGGCGGTAGTGCTATGAAAGAGATATGTTATTTAAGATTGACAAATTGATTAAATATATTTAAAAATTAACATATAAGCTCACTAAAATCGAGAAAAAAATATGTTGTTTATTTTAATTATTTTCATGCAATGATGGTGTAGCTTATTTAACCTATTAGACTTGACGGCTAAACGGCGTTCCATTTTATATTTCCGGGCGAAAGTTTATAATGACTTTCTACAATTGTTGCACCGGATGTCTGAAATAAATGTTCATTAAAGGCATGCCCATTTACTAAGCGGAAACTTCAACAAGGAGTCTCTTTGTTTATAAATGCACAATTTGAGAATCCATCAGTGAAAATACCCACCGAAAATTTAAACCATAAGGAACAACCCAAAGTCGCCATATACGTTAAATACCATTGAGTACGACGTTAAACACCATCAAACAAATCGTACAAAGACTGCTTCACCATAGTAGGCCTTCTGCAAAATGAACCACGTGAATCCACTCAAATTCAGATAAATGTGAATAAATTAACATTCATATAAATAGGTGGTGTTTTCATTTTGTGGCATAAATTTTCTCTCTTGGCACTGGCAAGAAAGACAGGATAAAGAACACAGGACTGATAAAAAAGACGACACAACCAATTGCCTTCCGAATGCTCTTAGCTCAGAGAGCGCGGGGTACTACTACTCACCTATGGCAGGCAAAGTGTTTCAATATTCGATAAATAATATTTGTTTTAAAAACTTTAATAAATTTGCACAAAACGTGATATATGTTCCAACATACGGAACGTGCGTTCAACAAATTTATTTCTTTATTGTACATTTGTAATACGTGTTTTAAAATTCATCATTATGTTCTACAAATTATATATTTATTGTGTACTTTTTTTGTTATACACATTTATATATATATATATATATATATATTAATTGTGTATATTTTAATATTTGTTCATGAAACAGTAAAAATGTTATGTTGGAAATTTGCACTCTGGAAATATAATAATGAATCCAAAGGCGGGATTTCATTGGATGACTTTTTGTTTGTGTTTGTCGCGGAAATTCAGCGGAGGGAGCAGCCGTTATTCTCAAGTGTATGTATTTCATTGTAAATAAAAGTTAATATACTAATTAGGTGAGACCATCCAAATCCAATATACTTATACTATGGTCAAGACTTGACCACGCTACATCATCGCAAATGGTGTGGGGGGCCAGAAATAACCGATGCTGTTAGCGTGATCAGCCTGAACGTAGTATATAACTATATTGAATTTGGAGTGTCTGTCTCATTTAATATTGGTTTTATCTGCAATGAAATACATACAAATGAGAATAACGGATGCGCCCTAACCTGAGTTCGCGCCACAAACACCACACATATAATCATCCAATGAAATCCCGTCACATAAATGTCTTGGGTTTCATTATTATTTTTCCCATCATGCAATTTTGCAACATGAAATTTTAACTGTTTCATGAACAAATACAAAATATACACAACAAATATATAAACTTATAGAACATTATTATGAAAGTTGTAAAATATAAATATAAAAATATGCACAACAAATATATAAATTTGTAGACTATAAGAACTTGAAGAATACAAATGGAGAATCTTCGAACATATAGAACGTTTTTGTGCAAACATATTGATGTTTTCAAAACAAATAAAATGTATCGAATATTGAAACACTTCGCCTGCCATACTCACCCTCCAACCACCTGTGAGGACCCATTGTAAAGTTTAGTCAAAGTCTATTAAGACATGTCCAGAAAGCAATGCACAACGTACCTTGACTCTGTCCGGGATGTTCTTTCCCTTGTTGCTTTTGTTGTTTTCGCCATTTTGCCCTCCGATTTTGAAACCAAACCTAGCATCCCAAAAAATAACTGGAGTTTAAAGGAAGAACTCGAAAATTCAAGACTTTGTGCCTTAAATTTGTGTTAATGATGGCCGGATTTACAAGAGGGGCCGGATAGCCAGATTTACAAGAGGGAAAGGGGCCTCACTGTTAGAGAGGCACATCATTTAAATACAGAAACATTCATTCAATAACATAAACCTGGCTTTATCTATGGCTAAGAATAACAATCAATTCGATTGGTTTTTAGTTGTTGTTGTTGTTTTGTTTTGGAGTGGGAGGGGGAGCAGGAAAGAAAGTGGTAGTTTACTATGTAAAGAAACAGTCTTGGTTCTATTGGATTAAAATATTCTAAACATTTGAGATGCAAAGACCTTGATCTATATTGATTTCTGGCTCAATTCTTTTGATATAAATGGCTTCCTAGAGCTTCCTCTTTTTCCAGTGGGTGTAATTTGGGTTAGGGCGCTTACTTCCTCTGTTTTTTCGTGGCTGACGGTGTCTTTTATGTTGTCAGATAGACCTGAATCTGCGTCTGCTTTATCCAAAGAAGTATTATGTTCATTAACTCTGCATGGTTGGGAGGGGTCTACGGGTTTCACCAATATAGGTTTTAGAGCAATCAGTCTATTTAGTAAACTTCACCTCTTGATGAATACTGACCTGAACCCTAGCCTCTGTAAGGTCAATGCGCAGGGCAAGTTCTTCCCTGCAGAACACATCCGGGTAGTGAGTTTTCTGGAATGATTTCTCTAATTCCTCAAGCTGGTAACTCGTAAATGTGGTTCTGTAGCGTCTTTGTTTGCGCTTCATTTGATGGCCTGAAACGTTGAATCCAAACGGGGTAAAAATGACAGGCATTTGTAGACACCGCACACAAGCAAATAAAGATTTGTGTTTGATGGTATAAATATGACAGTTATTTACTGCTTCCATGCACATAAAGCCAAGATGTTTGTTTTAAAATTGTGTCAAAATGTCAGGTATTCCGGACACAATGCACAAGAAAACCAAGATTTTTGTTGGGAAATTGTGTAAAAATGTCAGATATTCTGGACACAGTGCACAAAAAAACAAGATTCTTCAGTTGTTGCAAAATTGTGTAAAAATGTCAGATATTCTGGACACAGTGCAAAAAAAAACAAGATTCTTCAGTTGTTGCAAAATTGTGTAAAAATGTCAGATATTCTGGACACAGTGCACAAAAAACAAGATTCTTCAGTTGTTGCAAAATTGTGGTATACTTGCTTGTTTGTTTCTGCTTCTTCGGCGTCTTAACATTGTACAAGGGTATTTCACTTATAACAACAATGCATAGTCGGCGAAAACCCAAGTCGCCTCGTGCAATACCAAACCACAACCACAGGATTCTTGTCTATATGGTCGAAAGTCGGGGATGAACATGTGTAGTTCAGGGGGGCTAATTTTACCATTGCAAAGATTCAGATAGTTCGATTTTTGTCTGCTTCGCGTGTATTGACAATAGATTAAATGTGACACATATCTGGAATAGAATTCATAGACAACTTCCTTGCATGGTCTGACGGTGTATAGTCGAAGTGGAAATAAGGAGGGATGAACATACAGTTAAACAAATGTGGCAGATTCCTGGTACAATTACAATTTTTAGAGTTTAAATATTTTGAACATCAGTAATTAAAGCTCGAATGGCATGAAAGTAACTTTTACAAAAGCGGAAAATGTCAGACATAAAAACCAATAAAAACCCAACACTGTCAGAAAATCGAATTACAACCGAAAATATCTGAACAATTTAATACGCTTTCCAGTGCGGGTGGTCCCTCGGTTAAAGGGCATAAGGAAGACGCGGCTCGACAATCTTGTCCAGTTGTGGTTAGTCTGACTTAGGTTGGCGAGGTTCTGGTCACAGTGCGCCGATTACCTTCCACGACGTGATAAATTTAAAAAGACCAAATTACCAGTTCTTGTCCAATTTACACGTCCGAAATCCCCACTAAGGATATTCGAAGAAGAAAAAAAGCACCTATCACGTTTAATGTATTAACCATTTTGCCTTTTATCTCACCTAAAGGCATACTGGAGTCTTCAGTAAAAGAAGACAGATTCTGTAGCGAAGATGTCTCCCCTTGGTAGCGCGAGTAGTCGCTAGTTGGCGTTGTGTCATGCTGGGAGGAGTTTTTAGTGGTCGTCAAGGCTTGTTGATCATAACCTACAAGAACAAATCAAAAATGGTAAAAATTAGCCTTGATTTGAAGTGTCTGGAGTAACATACTCGTATATGTCTTCATACTAAAATAGGCTAGGACCTTTCTCGAGATCAAGAAGAATACGAACACTAATGTAATGACAAGCCATCTTTCTTGTTATCGTAGTACTGTTTTCCGCAAAAAAATATCACTCGGAAGGCATCGAATGTACTGCGCACATCATCTCGGGCGTGTTTCGATCATCGCTATTTTAGCTGGAACTTTTGTACAGCTTGTTGGTCAAACTGCCAACAGATTCCACAGATTCCATTTATTTTACATTCTGAACATATTTTATTCCTAAACTAAATATTGACCATCTAAAGCCACATGGAATTCGTGCGATTATCCCATGTTTTCTTACATGTTTATTGTCCATACGGCGATAAAAAGGCTTCCGGCGAACAAAATGTACTATTTTGATACATATTCATACACCTATCACGGCTGAGTTAAGTGATGACAGCCAAATAATGAGAAATCACGTGAGATTTTGCCGATTGCTAATGTAATGACAAACCATCCTTCTTCTTGTCGTAGTACTGTTTCCAGCAACAAAATCACTCGGAATCATCGAATGTATTGCGCAAATCATCTTGGGCGTGATACCATCATCACCAGTTTGACCCGAACTTAACTTTGACAGCCTGTGGGTCAAACTGTCAATGTATAGAGATTCAAAAGTTTCCATTTGATTTACATTCAGATTATAATTTACTCCCAAACTAAACATTGTGCATCAAAAGCAATATGAAATTAGCTCGATTGCCCTATGTTTGCATATGTGTTTATTGGCCGTACGGCTGTAAATAAATACCAGTCCTATGTACGAGGATATCTCGCGTGGTACCCTGCTCTGTAAACTCATACCATTTCACAATTATTATTACTCAGGTAAAATAAACGAGTTTGGCGGCAGGGTATCAGACTGCTTCAAAATGTCCCAACGATGCCTCAGAGATCTGTCTTGCCAGATATAGAAGATCTGGCGTGAATTAATTTAATTAAATATTTATTTTACGAGGATTACCCACAGCCTTACGGCCACTAGGGGTTCTCCTCAAAACACAATTATAAAATTTTCTTGCTCTACATTTATACAAATATATATATAAAAACAAAAGGAAAGTTACTTACAATGTACAAATATTAAATAGGTATATCTTAGTAAACTAAGAAGATATGCATTGGTAGTGTATGTTATGGTTTCAAAATCTGTTATGGTAATTTTCGTTTATTTTTAAGTTTTTGTGCTTTTGTAAAACTAATCATTCAAAACAATTTTAAGTTAATCTGGTTTATTGCAGAATTCAATTATATTTCCCAAAAAAAAATTGTGCGCAAGTTAATCTTGACTGCGAAATACACTCTTCAAAAAAAGAAACGCAAAATGAAATTCAAAAATGATACTTACAATTTTGTACACATATGTTAA
>JAVFBZ010165911.1:0-17087 GCA_032466195.1 Katharina tunicata
ATTGTTGAATAAGGAAAACAGTAAAAGGGACTACAATTTTATTTAGTTATTTCGGTTCGTTCGTTAACCTTAAAATTGTAACGAGTCGATTCACATATTCTATGGTGCACAACATTTAGAATATGTGTCGACTTAAATTCATTTTAAGCTAAGTTGAAGAAGAAAATTTGTAAATAAACAACGCGGTAGATATATTATAGCTGTTTATGCACTTTGCCATTTGACCGTACAATAACGTATCGTGTTGAAAGGAGTAAATATTTCCACATTTTGTTTTACACTCGCCATAGTCTAACGAATAAACCATAGTCCGGTTTTGAATCAGCATATGCGCATCTATTTGAATGAATTCATTTGGTACAGGTACAACTTTAGTGTTATTTTAACTGTACAAGGATTCGATAGTATTATGTCGATAATACGCAATGTATTCACTAGGGGTTCGACTCGCAGCCGATATATTGTCTAAAAGTTATAATAATACTGTCGAGTTAGTAGATTGGCTTTTAACGAGCATTAAGAGGCGAATATGGTCATTTTTGTTTGACGTCTAGCTGAGTACGCAGCTTGAGTACGTCTACGTAGATAAGTGTTGTAAATATAATTCTACCTTAGTATACCCCTGTAACCTGTGCGGTTGTCTGGTCAGAAAAGATCGTACTGGGGGATCGTTATCAAACACACATCAGGTCCAATTAAGTGGGATACAGCGGTTGCACTAGAGTTTGCACTAGCACCTCGCAGTTAAAGATTTTGAATGCTTTCCTGGGCTGAATTTGTGATTATTGGGTGAACTGTTAATCTATGTTTACCACATCTTCCTGGAGCATATACATAGCCTCTAAGAAGTAACTTTACCGCAACACTTATCAGCACCATTACCCATAAGCACTATAATAAAACGGCTAGTTTCCAAAGCCAACATATATCCCCTGAAGCGTGAATCTTGAATTGAGCAACGCTTTACTCCAAGATTCAATAGTGGCGCCTGCTGTATTTGACTTCAAGTTATAAATAGATGCATTTCGTTGATGTGCAATGTCTAAACAGTAGGAAGACTGACTTCCAACGAAAAGATGGAACACGCTGCGCTGATTTTCTACATGTGCAATAATGATAACATTACTAAATGACTTATATTGAAATGCTTAAAGTTATCATATCAAATCAATGCATATTACTTGAACAGGTTCGATATATTTATGTAACTCGCTTGATAATTACAATATTAGTTATTGACGTTTTTCAAATGGTTCGCGAACTTTAATGGTGGTCCAGACGCTAGTGCACCTTGAATCATGTACGAGTTTCAACAATGTCATTAAAGTCCATAACCTCCCCACTTGCAAATAAAAAAGAAAGACGCCAGTGTTGACTTTTCATTCGCTACACTTCTTTGTCTGATATATATCTTATTTGAAACTAGCAGGAGATGTCTTGCATCGATCTTTGTCGGTTTTCAATGTTACCTCCCCTGACTACTCTTTCTACAATACAAAAGCTATCAACTTTCTAGCGACAATAAAAGCGGTCAATGATATTGTACAAAATGAACTGTGGAAATTTATATTTAAGATATTACAATATCATTAAAATGTTGAGATTGCAAAGTAGATAAAATAACAATTTTTGTACACGGCTTTATTAAATTTAAGGCGCAGTGAGATCACGAGAGATACCAGTGTTTTACTTAAATTTACCACTCAATTAAACCGTATATATATGTGACAACCAATATACCATTATAATACACAGCTTTATTTAATTTCGAAAACAAAGCATGCATCGGCGATTGCGCTGTATTGTTAATCACTCGTGAGATCACGGTAGATATAAGTGATTTACCTATATCGACCAATCAATGTATCGCAGATTTGGCTGTCATATGATAAGTTTCATACCTACTTGATGTCCTGCCTTCCCGCCCAAAAAACCGCTGGTTTGGGTTTAAGACGCCTAATATTTTGGTATCACACAGACTATATATCTGTATAAACTCTTATAACCTGCGCCAAATTTACGGAAGATGGAACTGTGCCCTGTCTTATATTGTGTAATCGAACCCAGCATTTGGTCAATTACAACTTAGTGCAGTAGACCAAAGGTGGAAATAACTATTCATAAATTTAGTAGTAAGAAGCAATCTCACCACTATGTTTCTATATAATGTACTATTTACGACAAGTTGACGAATTGGTTTCCTTCATATGACAGCGATGGAAGAGGCCTTCACTTGCCCCGCAATGGAGTATCAAAATGGCCACGTAAAGACGCATGTGGACGTACCCAGACGTAGACACTTCCTTCCGGCGAGATGCACCCCAGTACAAAACGGATATACTTAACTGCATTTACGTTTTTGGGGATCGCCCTCCAATATTGATCAGATTCTTAGTCAGAAAATTTTGTAGACTGATAACATTGGGGAAATCGTACCCGCGACCGTCGGAATCTGGCACCGAATAGTTAGCTGAGTGGAAAATCAACAATACGCATTGCCAATATGGCATAAAGGGGAGGATACTCATTAAGTCTATTGGCCTACATAGATTTACAAAAAAAAAATCGAAGTTAACTTGGGAGTATAAAACAGATTACACTTAACCTCAATGCGCGAAGTCATGAACTGCAGCTGTCACCTGGTACATAGACTTATCCTATTGAAAGTGTCTGGTCAATTCAGGTCGGATGTACAAATGCAAGCAAACTAAAATTATTCTGCCAGGTAACATTTTACTGTGTCGGTCAACCGTAAGGAGTGTTTTTAAAAAACTTTTTATTTTCACAATGCGATTTATTACATTTGAATGACATTTTCCCAACAATCAGGTGTAATATAAAGTGAAGGCTATATATAAGATGGCTTTGTCGAATGTTTTTAGATTAGATTGTAGCTTTAAGTTTTCTCAAATAGTGATTTCCCAAATTCAAGTAGCGTATACTCTAATCAACACAAAAACTGTGAATCGTTTAGCGCGAGATACAAAATTGAATTGGAAGTAAATATCAATTAGTTGGACATAAAATGAAGCAATCTTTCGAACTCTGATGTCACAACTCAAGGACTGTGCGTTAATTACAGTCGGTTATATTCAGATATATATTGCAATATACTGCATCCTACATTGCAGGCTCGGCCCCGCCTGTCGACCGTTTGTCTATACTCAAAGTGTCTGGTAGCTGCAGGGCACTCACATATATTTTTATAAAGAGTAATCACACTGGCACAGTACTCACACATATATATATATATATATATTGTTGATTTAGGATCAAACACCGACAATGCACATAGTTATCATGTTCCATGACTATTACATCGAATAGACCAACCAAATGAACAAGAAAGCGCTATAAAACATAACGTTGATTGCACATTTAAATTGAATAGCAAAAATCTGCGAATGGTCTATTTATTTAAATTATAACCCAGACTTATTTGTTATAAACTGCTTCAGATAAATATTTAACGTACGTCTGAGGTTTATGTAAAGCATATTATCGTTATTTCAATAACATTTTTAATTAGGACAAAATATCTTCTAACACGTCAGAATAATTATAATGTAGATCATCAATCGGGTTTCTTTACCAAGCAAAATATTTAAGGTTTATAACAGTTCTATAACAGTTCTCAACATGGGCACGTCTTGCGATAAAATCGTCTGACTGATCTCTGTATATACTTCGTGGTTAAAGATATTGAGCGCGCCAATTGTTTATAGCCTTTCTACCTCAAGGTTGAACAGCAAACATGATAGGTCAGTCTTTATTGGATGTTGATCGGTTGACCCTTAGCATACAGGTTTGTCCTCTAGCGGTACCTGTGCCAGATGGGCAGCTGGTAAATGTTATTGTAAGTGAATAATGATATGAAATCGGATGTGTAATTTTCCTGAAGGCATCTGGTCCAACCATATTAAGACCTTCCTTCATCGCCAATAACCTTACTAAGTGAACGTATTGGTTGGACAGAACACTTGGTGTATGCTTCGTGGGTGTTAGGTTATGACTTGAAAGATTATTGTTCGTAAATCATACACTGCTCCATCAAATTCGTGGTATGCGTATCGATGAGGGAGATTAGAATATGACTAGACATACATGTATGTGTGTTAAGCTTATTAGAAGGGGTATGAAAGATGGCCTACTCATCTGCGGACCGACCGCAATGCGAAGTGCTACTGGCCATCAAGATTGATATATGAGCAAAATGTGGACCATTAACAGATTTACGTGTAAATCTTTATAAAATTAGCCCACTTTGTAGTCAGTGCCAGCCCGTGGCTTAGCAGGGAAAGATTAGATATTGGTCGTATATTCTATGTTTAATACATGTTTCTGAAAACTTGTTACCGGGAAAACCTTATAAACTACCTCTGGTGCCTGTCCATAGCTCAATCTTATTAATTAACAGTGATAGTATTTTGCACATGTAAATGACTCACACTGCTCCACGACTATCTAAAGTAACGGGCTATCCTATAATAGAATCACTGGCGCTGTTTGCCTGGAGATTACAGTCCAGATTTCATATATAAAGGTTTGAACCAACTATTGTGATAAAGTTTATGTTTTTGGAGATTTGACTATTGACTAGGAACGATTTCAACTGTCCGATAATTCGACATTTGGTTACCCTCTTTCGTAGAAATACATCAGAACTGTTATTGCATAAAACGTGAAACTGGAGCACACTTAAAGAATAGCACACCGGTTTCGTTAAAGTTTAGGAAATAGTCATGGTTAACACCTAACAAATTAGGATATGATTATGATAACGTAACACTTCGTAGTCTGCTTTAATATCCTGTAAGCTTTCCAAATGCGTGTAAAAGATAAAGATAATCTTTTATAATCAAATATACCTTATTGCTATTCCTGTGATCAGATAGCCACAAAAACATTAAAACAACAAACAGCTATTCATTTGGTAATGGAAGCAAATGAGTTTTATTTCTACACTTGCATAACAAGAGAAACCCTATGACCCAACTCCTTATCCTGAAGACATTATCGTTGGCACAAAATATCTCGCCCTTTGTCTAAAAGGACAGTATGTGCCAAGCATGGTCATGTTGTCGTTACTTGGTGTTAGAGGGACATATTTTTACAACAGCAAAAGACTACACATTTCTGGTTGTGTCATTGTGGCTATTTACTCTTACACCGCCTTCATACAAGTGGAATAAGACGGCGTTTAGCACCAACCAACCAATCAATTAATCAATCAAAATCCCCTGATGCTGTTTCTTGTTTGTCGGCTGAAATATTACTATCTACATAAAGGTGTCAGCCAGGAACACATCTCGTGTTTGCGTCATTTGGAATTATTTTTCTTTCGTTGTATTAAACTAACATGGAATGTCAGATAGCTTAGATTTGAAAAAACAAAGATATGTGGAAGGGAAAATTGCATGAACCAACTGATTTCAACTACAGTAGACCGTTGTAATTTTAATAGTATATTGAAAAGATGAGTTTTAAACTTTTATGGGGACATTCTGCGGAGTACAGCGAACGATCATCACAAGGAACAAATGCAAAATTGATGTGCATTAGCTAAAAAAAATTGTTCATCGCATTTTTACCACGCCAAAGTTCCTTACGTGCTTTTGTTAAAGCCCTTCGTAAAATAAGTTTCTTTCTAAGATTTTTAAGAATGTACGAAATAAATTTGTCAGCATCCTAAATTGTTTAGAACCCAGGACCTATTAAATCAAAAGATCAACCTCTCATGCATCTCTGATATTATTTCCTTTTAACAATTGTAGCTCTGTGATGAGGTCTCTATGGAGCTAAACACTCTCACAAAAATCGACGTTCAGCGAAGCTAAATATTTTCAGAGAACGAAATGTTAGTATATAGCGTCCACTTTATAAGCATACGTTGTCAGCTGCTATTCGAGTCATCCAAAGACATCCCCAATTTTGCCTATCTGAGATCGAAGCAAACAACATATTAATCCAGCTTAATTCATACCAGAAAACGGAACAGCTTTCACCGGTCGTTTGAAATTTAGCGAGCATGTTTACGGCAATTTTTATCAGTCCTGGCAGTCTATATTACGGGCCACACATTCACCACGTGATGGACTTCGGCCAAGTCTATGGTATACTAGTAATCCTCGAGTCATATAATAATGTGTTGTAGGGCTTATTTTCCGCTGACAAAGCAAGCTAATCATTCACTCTTTCCTTCGCAATTGATTTTTCGGAGAATTTATATTCGGATATATCCGTAAATGATCCCTCGCGCTGTGAGCTTAACTTTCACGGGCATCGATATTTTGTGTGTTGTTTATTCTAGTTGCTTTGAACTTTTTCCGCACGATTGAAATATCGACGAAATGTTTTATTTGATATGACCGTGTCTCACTCTGACTGTGTACATGATTTTGTATCTAGTAGCATTTTATTTGGTGTTATATTCAGACGCCATATTACGATGATACTTTCCTGAAATATATAACAGATATTTTTGTTAATTATTTACAAAAGCAATCCGAATAACGAGTTTGCCCCTACTCTAGGGCTGTTTTCGTATCATATATTTCTTTGAACAATGTAGGATATCCTACTAAACCCTCCATTGGGAAACATCCTTAGTAAATGTTTTTTTAAACAGCTCTCAAAACAAAACAACGCTTGGAAATAAATAGTTCCGATAGTCCTATCAAAAGTTCCAAAATTGTACCTTCCCAGAGTAATCGACTTACTTCGTTTTGCCATTAAATTATTGTATGTATCAAGTCGTATATACTGTAATAGCATAGCGGAATGCGTCTCATTCAGTTTTGTATTATTAAATTAATTGCTGATGTTAATCAGTCAAATACATATAGATTCCAGAATGAAACTTACTGGTATGATATTGAATGATTTTACATGTCACATTCTTATTCGGCTTGTCGATGCTTTCCACGTTAGCGTTATCTCAATACACACAAAGCCATTTTAATACATACCGTTGCGGGTTTGTATGTATGTTTTTGGACTTTTTGTATATATAGGATCTTTGCTTGATTATGCGAGATCTGGTAATTTCTGGGTAGAAAGATCAAGTGTAATAAAAGTAAAAAGGAGGGGGAACTCACTGAAAGCAGTATTAATAAAGTCATTTGTGATTTATTGATTTTGTAAAGCCGACTTTACAATTTACACAGATACTGCGAATATATAAATATATATGTAACTATGGTTTCGTATTTGCACAGTTTGGTTAGTTTTACACAACGCTGCATGTGGATATGTAGCCGCAGCTGTAGCTCTCGGTGGTTTGTAAAGTGATCTCATATGTTACCAGACATGTTACAATCAGTTCGATGGCCGTGACAAAGCCACATTTACTGTATTTTTTATTGGTCGCCGGATCTTGTATCGAAAGTCCACAACTCTAAAGAATCATTCTCGGAAGCCTTTATGTTACCTTTGTGATGAAAACGGACATATATATTTCATGATATTTGAACCAAGATTTGCTCTTAACCCAAACCAGTTTGGACAGGTAAATCGTATTCTTTTTCCACACGAAGAACATATTTCATCAACATAACAAATCCGGATCAGATGATATTGTGTCATAGCAGTATCTCCCATTTTGCATGTTCTCAAACCATATTACACATTACGGTAACCTTATGTAGTGAAACAGCTCTATTGTGGTTTATTCGGCCATGTGATATAAACTGTGGCTAATATTGCGCATACATTGTTTTGTTGTATTATTGAAGCTATAGTTGCTAGACAAAAAAAGAATATAAATTGTTAAATTGTGTACAGTGACAGTGATACATCTGATTGTAACGTGTAATGACTTGAGGGAAATATATATAATCAGGAATACACCTGTTCCAACTATCTCGAATAACAATAGCCGGTTATTCCTATTAACTTTTATTCTAGTTGTATTCAATGTTATAGAAAAGCGCTGGTGCACAAGTGGTACAAATTTACCCACAATTCAAAGCTTCCTGTTCACACGACTGAATCTGAGAAGAATGGAAACACTCTTTGGAACAAAAACTTATCTTTATCTTGTCTTTGAAATGTCCAAAATACGCTCACAGTGAGATTTGTCTTTTTGTTCTCTCTGAGTATAGTGTACGGTTTAATATTGGACTGCAATCCATGTAAAACATTAACACCCAAGTCTCGCCACTCAGAAGTTCTCGAATGTACACCGCACATTATCTCGGACGTGATACGATCAACGCCATTTTGGCCAGAACTTTTACAGGTAAAACTGCCAATGTAGACATATTTCGCAATTTGCATTTGTTTAAAATGTCGAACATAATTTACTACTATAATAAACTTTGTGCATCTAAAGACATATGAAATTCGATGAGTTGTCCCATGTTTGCTTATGCGTTAATGTACATACAGTGGTAAAAAGGCTTCCGGCGTACAAAATGTGTCATTTTGATGCATATTCATACACCTTTCACGGCCGAGCTTAGCGATGACAGCTAAATAACGAGAAATCAGGCGAGGTTTTGCCGATTGATGTCTCGCCGATGATACCAGGGTATACATACCTGACTGTTTTAGTTTCCTACAGCCCATTCTTATTGGGATGTGCTATTTTCCAGTTTCATCGAGTGTATAAGCACCACAAATACCCAACTGAACAATTTTGGAGCGATTCGTATGTACTAAAAATTACTCTTACCTGTTTGAATCATGTTATACCATGTAGCCACTTATATATTTGATAGCGGTAATAAATAGTATAGAAATTCATTTGAATGTGAGCTTGGCGTGGGAGGCTTTTTTTCTTTCTGGCTGTGTTGTTTATGCGGGCCTCTAGCTTTTTATGCAGTGTTTGGTTTACGTCGCATTGGTTGTGTTGAAATGGTAATCTTGTGATGGAATTTATTTACAAAGTCGAGCTTTGAACGTTCCCCACCGCCTTTCGTTCCTGTTCCATCATCCATTATTAACACTGTGGACAAAATTAACAGTTTCAATTCGTACAAATTGATGTGTTTTGGCTGATTGGACCTTTCAAAGGCAAAACTAACGTATTTAATATAACAAATATCGGAATTCGAAGCCTCCAAATATCACTGGGTTCTACTAAAATGTTTTACCATTTACAAATGAGTCGTTAAATTTAAACGCTGCGCAAGAAAGCTGTAAAGTGTAAGTTAGTGGTCAGATGTTGTGAATCTCAAATTGATATTGTTTAGTGGAGGATATTTGTTGGACTTTGAGAATGATTCAAATCGTTCTGTTCAGTGGCTACTATTATGTCCAAAACATTAGTTTTAACCTTAACTTTACAAATATTGTAATGGCTTTTATCTTCGCTTGTTTATCGTACCACAGACGCAAATAGTATTGTATCGTGTAACATTCGTCTGCCCTTGCCTTAGTCTTTTCGGCTTAGTGTGCTATTCTTGGCGATTGCCGTTTATCTAGAAACAAACCTGGAAGATCACTATGTTTATTAGGTTGGTTAATATGCAGAGCAAATCCTTCAGAGTTTGACTACTATCCTTAAGTGTGTTTGACAGTCTTACCCCTAGGCTAAGAAAGAGTATTTCCAAAAACAATTTTCTTTTTAGGTAGTTCGTTTGTCGACAAGCCGATCAGTGATCAACATAAAATATCGTCATTGTTACATACAAAAACAGAAAAAAATAGGATTATGTTTCGATATTTGACCTTTGCAATTCTTTTGATTTAACAAAACTTGTTATCCTTCCTCCATTGTAAGTCATAAAGTACAAAGTGATAAGCGTAAGGAAGAAAGCACGAGAACATTCACGAGAAAAGAGAAGTGGAAGCTGTAATGATTGATCCATGTAGTTAATTTGTATTTTTATAATTCATGCCAACTTGAACACAGCCTGTACAGTCTTTTGGGACAAAATACTGTAAATTCGACCAGTTCTCGAGTGAAAACAAGTGTCTTGTCGCTTTAAATACAGATTTGGAATTCAACACCATTCGTTGCGAAAATGTTTTATGGCTAATGATAGTGAAATGTCTTTCTAAAAACGATAATTTATAACACGAAATGCGCCAAGGAAATCTTTGAGTGACAGTAAAATAAGTCAATGTAAAGAACAGGAAAGAAACTAGATTCACGCGTAAACATATATTAGGGGACAAAAGCGTTAAATGTGCCTAAGCTTATACACTAATTAAGGGTATAATCGGTAATATCCTAGTGTTCCTAAAATTTATCAACTGAATTGATAACAAAAATATTTTTTAATATTGATCATCGTTGAACTAAACGTCAGTAGGTTGTTATGTAATAATATATGTGATAAACAAAAATAACATTAGTGGGTATCCATAACATTCAAAGGGAGACTTAAATTAAAACGAGTATGACGAAGATATGATGAAAACAAGTCGTATTTTTTTATTTAATATAATAACCGTATGACCTTAGATAGCGTCGTATGTATTGAAAGTCTACACACATGAACACTTTAGTAATTTAGAATCATAATTATAGCTTTTTTCGGAGTTCAACTACTATTTCTGTAGTTCATCCTTCCCATGGTACTCCTTGATAATTCAGATATTTTTGGCCTGTACAGTGTATTTCTAATTTCTTTCTTCTTCTAACCACTGGTATACAGCATGTTCGCTCACCGGATATGCTTCTATTTCACAGCGAAGAATTATTAGAAGGTTATCCCCATCACCGTGAGTCGAATCGATGGCTAATGAAGAGTGGTTGGATGTCTGTTAATCCAATATAAAATGTAAAGAAAGTACAAATCGTACTTTGTCAAATAAGAATATCAATTTTGTTCAAATGATACTTATGCAGGAGCGATAAAATGCTAAACTCTGTTGTTGATACCAATATGTGTGGACATTTCTACTGCTAATACATGTCAATGTGCTTACATTGTGTGCTCATTTCGTGGTGTAATGGAAATCATTTGTCTGTTGTAGGTTTACCGTGGAACAAATGGAGTTGTGTTTACATACTGCACAATGGTTAGGAATCTAGTTCTGGAGAATTAGATTAATGGTCAGGTTACTTTTTTAAAGTGGAATCAACGGAAGCTACGTGTATACAATAACGGAACCCCTTTATGGCTTTCAGACGACACAGCGAATAAAAGCACAACGGATATAATAATATGGACTGCAAATAGGGTTCGGTCGATTAAAAACACACCACACCGTGAATGATGCTTGTTAGCACTTACTGCCTAGAAGACTTAATTAACGTGAGACGGGGAAAACAGAACACCTTGAAAATGAGTAAAAGGATCGTCAGCACTTCGATATCGTTACACATTCCTTGAGGCTAACTCTGAAGACGTGACCAACAAACAGACTTAATGTAAGGTGTTGACCTGTTTACCCAAGACCGCCAACGCCTTCGAATAACACCCCTTATACCCAGGAGTGTCTCCGAATTGAATTTGCCGTAAGGCTAAAAACTTTGGCTGCTGCTGAGTTTCTGTTTGTGTAAATGTTGAAAATCTTATTTGTCGCCCAATTCATAACGAGTCTACCTTAACAATTAAAGTGTTGCTTTGAGTCATACTACGATTTGCAATGGACCTGTAAGCACTTTATTTAGTGTGACTGGAAATCTGTAATCATGGATGGAAGCAACTCATCATTAAACAATTCGACAGAACAGGGCGATTTTGGTGCCCCTGATCTCTTGCATATGAAAATGTGGTTTAACCCACCGGAGCATGCTCACGTTCTCAATGGATACTTGTCGCATTTGTTAACGCTGATCACAATAATAAACAACTCAATGGTATGCGCGGTACTGCTAAAGAAACATATGCGATCACCGACAAATGCTTTACTTGTGGGCATGGCCGTGTCAGATATGCTTACTGGTGTCTTTCCGTTGCCAGTTTTCTTTTATTTCTATACCCTCCATAATTACGATGACTATATCCCATACGAGTGGTGTTGGCCTGTGAAGTACCTCAGTGTTTCCATACCTACTATTTTCCACACGGCATCAATATGGCTTACCATGGCACTGGCCGTTCAACGTTATATTTACATCTGTCATTCTTTCCAAGCGAAAACGTGGTGTACCATCCCCAATGTGATCCGCGGTACAGTGGCCATATATGTCATTGCAATTTTTTCCCAAATAAGTCGAATGGTAGAAGCATCACATTTGCCTTTCCCAGTGCAGTCATTAGTTCATCCTAACGTTACGATTATTGGATGTGTTCAAAAGGACCTGCCGTGGATTACCCCACAATTAACTAAAGACATATACTATAATATATACTATTGGTTCCGGGTACTTTGTATCCATATGTTGCCGTGTATATCTCTTGTCGTACTGAATGCCTTGCTTATACATGCTATGAGATCAGCACAGAAAAGACGGAAGCAACTTCTTAAGCAAAATAAGAAGTCAGAATCGAAAAAGATCAAGGATTCAAATTGCACTACTCTGATGTTGGTTGCAGTGGTGGGACTTTTTCTTGTCGTGGAATTTCCACTGGGAATTATCATGATATTAGTTATTATAATGAACACTTTTAACTTGACTTTTGTGTCCGCAAATCTGATTCAAACACTGATGTTGTGGGCTAATTTTTTCATATTGCTCAGCTACCCACTTAATTTTTTTATATACTGTGGAATGAGCAGACAATTCAGGGAGACTTTTAAGCGTATGTTCGTGAAAGGCTCAACGCCATTGGACAGAGAGTGGTCGCAGTATGTTACACTGGCAACTGAAAATGGCAAAACGTGCGTGACTGGAGAGGAAACAGCGCTTTAATACGGCACTGGGATGTCACAAGTTGAACCATTCTAAACTTTCAAACTGTTGTTGAATAACCGAACTCGTGGTAATGTATGATGTGATTTGTGTAATTGCCATCGTGCAAAGCAAATGTTTAGAACAGTTATTTCAAAGAAAACATTGTTTTCACGATTCTGTTACCCGTCCTTGGAAGTGTTATTGTGGACTAAAGAAGAATTACATACCGGTTATATGTATTCAGATGCCATGTGTCTGGATTGGCAATAGTTTGTGGACGTAACGTCCAGAGAACACATGGGATGACCTACAGTTGTCTCCAATGGTTTGTTTTGATTGTCTTCGTTTGTGGCGATAAATGGGATTGAAAACAGACTGGTAAAACCTTATTGTGGAAGGAAGGCCCATATTTGTCCATTGTAATTCTAGATACAGATGTTTTCTTCTGTGACTCGGGTTAAGAAGGCAAATCAAAAGTTGGATTTTCTTCAAACATTTCCACAGGAAAATGAACATATGAATCAATTCAACTACTCAGTGACTGTCGTACCGTTTCGAGTTGGAATACTGAGCACCCGTCGGACGCCATTTTTAAAGCGGTTGGCTCAGGGACAAAGCTGTGGCGAATTTACCATGTTTTATGACTAGATGACTTGTAAGGACATGCGTGTACCCACATACCGGTACTGATACATATATATGTGACATTTAGTAACGACTTGTGGTAACCTTACAGTTGAGTGTTGTGCTGCGTAAAATATCCTGCCACCGTTTTATTTTTAGGACATTAAAAGGGTAATTAGTATGTGAAACGGCAAATTTGTCTACAAGTGTCCAGATATTCAAAAAGGAATGACGATAGTGTCCATCTCCACATTGTCTTCTTTCACTTTGGAAGAATTTGCTAAACTTGTTCTGTGTTCTGACCGTTATGGAACTATTTTCTATAGGTTTGTTAATTATTATTATTTATAGAATTATGACCGCCATTTTATGTAAGACTCCGTTTGCTACATAGAATACCTGTTAGTGTTGTTCATTGACTGTCACTGGTACGTCTTCTTAATTTGACAACTAACTAAATAAAGATTGTATTCATGTTAACACTTAATTTGCAGAGTCGTTTTACAATTTGACCACTTTAATCTTTTGTCCAAATGTGATTGTTTTATAGATTGATTGATTGATGAAATCGAAAAAAAACACACCCATCAATTTTTCAAAGTGGTGTCCTGAAAGTGTGGATTTTTCCTATTATTTATACCATTATAGTATGGTTGACTCTTCACGCCATATAAGTTGTACATAAAAATACAAAAACATAATCAAGTACATTTCAAGTAAAATCACTATAAAAATAGACTTACACTTAACTGACTGACAAATTTATATCAGTAATAATTTGGGGCAATATCCATTGCAAAATTCAATATAATATGAAGAGAAAAAACAATGTGTCATGAAAACACAACCATACAAAGGAGTGTTTACTTAGGCTCTTACGCAAAAATGAAAATATTAACGACACAAAGGGTATAACATTTTGGAAACAGCTTTAAGCGGTCTAACAAATCAGAATCACTTCATGTTTGTGTTAAATTCCACTTTAAATTCAGCAGGCAAAGACTCGATCAAATTATAAGCCCTGGGGGTAGTTTCAACAAAACTTCCTACGAAACATTTTCATCGTAAATGACGTCATCCTGGGTTAAACTTCCATAAGGTGACGTCATTTACGACAATAATTTGTCGAACGAAGTTTTATGAAACTACCCCCTTGTCGACTTTAGGTATATTATGAAAGCTTTACGACGGCGGGTTAAAAAAAAGTGTTTCTATGAGTTCAAGATAATAACTATTGAATAACAGTATGTAATAGACCTGCAAATTTAAAATTAAACTTTAGGAAGCCCTAGTTATGAATCGAGGTACACATGTTTAGGTTTGTTTGTTTGTTTGTTTGATTTTTAAAGCCGTACTCAAGACTATTTCACCTATATGATGACTTGTTATTAATTATTAATTTGCGTTGCTGGTGTATGGTGAAACCAGAAAAAAACCCGTAAATCCACCACGCGAACACCGCAGCCACCCGAAAACTTTCCTTATATACCCCAGGTCAACAAGGGGGGACGAACCTATTCCGGGTACAGTAAAGGGGACTCCGTAGTCCAACGTTCAACCACGGAGCCACAGCGTGGCCCCTACAAGTTTAGGTTCGTACATCGAATCACTAACGTACAACCAAACACACACAACCTGCCCTACACTGATAATGGGAACGATGAGATAAAGAGAAACAAAATTGGTTTCAATTGGAAACAATTTATAAATTTCGGTAAACCTATTTGCTTGTTGTCTTTAGCAACATCTCAAAGTATTTATCCCTTAAATGACAGAAGTTTCATTGCTATTGATAATATACTTCTCAACATTTTATAATAGTGTGTCCTGCAGCTGTCGTTTAACGTTCAACTCACTTATCCCCTAAAGGCCATCACGAGCTCATCCACCACTCTGGATTACTCCACTCGTGGGGAATTTATGCACGCTTAAACATGTCCCACACTTCCTAAATTGGATTGAGGTCGGGTGAGCGCGCAGACCATTCCATTCTAACAATTTTCTCAAACTCCAGTAAATCTTCCACTACCCTAGCTTGATGTGGACGAGCATTGTCATCCACCAAAACAAACGGTGGGCCAATTGTACCAGCAAATGATCTCACCATCAGATTGAGGGTATCATCCCGGTCACAAGCTGCAATCAGCATTCCATGCTACATAGAGAGGTGTTCTTCCAGTCATCGATGTGCCACCCATCACTGAGCCCTCTCCGTATATGTCATGCTAAAGCTCCAACACGTCTCCATGCCCTTGCATTCCTGCCGGTATACTCGAAACAGAAACGCGACTCGTCAATGACGATTACTGGCTTCCAGCCATCCAGGGTCAAATTGACAAGATCTTTGGCCCATTGCAAACGCTTTTGTGCAAGATGTCGCGTCAAACTTACCTACAGATCTGGTCTTCGTGGCCACAATTCAGCATCATGAAGACGAGGACGCACAGTTTGTGAAGAAACGTGTACATCAGAATCATTCTGCAGATTATTTCAAATTTTGAGTTGCGTTGCAGTTTGCATCGAATTACGTCTTATCTGAAGGACCAAAAAGGATCAACAACGGCCTCAGCTGTCCTTTCCAGGCCGGGCTACACGTGCAGTTTTTTGATAGTGGATCCACATGCGAGATATTACGCTCTGTGAGACATTTGAAGTTCGTGCCACCTGTTCATCAGCATTATATCTTTCCAGCATTCCCACACCCTTGCCATGTCTTTATTTCTCGAACAGCGCCTTAGTATGCCATCTTACATGAAATAGAGAAACAACACCACGGAATTCAAAAGCAAAGAATGAAAATATGGATATTAATAATCGTAGCACTGTCGAAGATTTTCTGACATCTACAAAGATACGCACCTAACATTTTTGGGGAGTAAACGGTGAGAAAAAAAGTGACAACAAACAAAATCTAGCTAATAGAGGCTTCGCAGCAAAGCATCCGAGATGGTCCTACCACCTATCCCACCTTCTACTTCTGTTTCAACAAGCCGATCTGACAATACACACTGATATTCTTGTACAACAGTCACAGGAGTGGTTATCGTGCTAAATTGCAGTGTTTCAGTTAATTAGTCCAAGTGTATAATTCTTTTAAACAAAATACATTCACAAATGGATGGTAAATTCAGCAGTTGTTTTTCTTTTGTCCGATCGAAGTGCTTCCTTTCCACGAAAAAGGAGCCTGTGATATTGGTATTCACTGCTATGGAAAAAAGCCCCATGCTGTTATAAGCTCACTTTGCATGTCCACCTGGTTATGAGGTACAGATTTACATCTTATTTGTTTTGTTGTTAAAATAGCATCTAATTACGTATAAGGTAACAGAAAGGTAACTTTGATGGATTTTCAACAACTGGGTATATTGATTAGCGACGTTTCGGACGAGCTTCTAAGGTCAAGCAAGCTTAGCAATCTTTGTATGACTGCATCAGAATATGTGGAAATATTATGATATAATGATAGAAAGTGTTCTCAGCAGGGTGATTTCTTTCAAGCCTTAGACAAGAGTGGATGCGCTCTTTGTATTTTGTAGCCAAACTTTTCCAAACTTAGTAGTTTTTATTTGATAAGGCCTTGAACGTTCTCCACACATCATTCTGTAAAACACGATTTGAATGTTTCAATATTTAAAAAAGTTATAATAACAGGTCATACAGGGAAGAAGTCTTAAAATATATAAGTTTGAGAAGCCAAAATGACAAGAAACAATAATCGAATAACTACATA
>JAVFBZ010165922.1:0-17086 GCA_032466195.1 Katharina tunicata
ATAAATAAATAGGCGCTTAAAACAAGACAATACAAATTGGTTATGTATATATGGGCTAGAACAAGACCAGAAGAATGGTTGATAACTTAGTTTGTTAGTGTATTGTTACAGGCCATCTCCTTTACCACAGAAAACGTATCCATTTGATAGACGATCAATGAGTAGGTCACCAGGAGGCCCAGTAACTGAAACAGAAGGATTGTTCGAAAGTTTAAAAAAATTAAACTGACAGTATAGGAGATAAGTAGACCTGCGTGTTAGGTTGATATAGAGGATAATGGAGACGAAAGAAAGACAAACTTGAAACTTATTCCACGTTGCGTTCATCATGGGTTATTATTACATCAGAGCCGCCATCTGACAAATGGCAACATTTACATTAAAGCTGTCAAACTGAGGACTGAAGGAACATTATCTACAACATATGTAATACTTGTATTGAACTCAGGTGCTTATTTATCCATATGTTATAAATCGTTGATGGTTACTCTGCCGTCAGTTTCTGGAGTAGGATTTTTATCCCTGTCTACAAAAAAAATAACACTTTTCGATTTATGGCTACTGAAGACAAAGTCAATTGATTGCATGTATATTTAGAGAACTCATCCACGGCTATAGGTCCACTAGGTCTATAGCCACAGGCAAACTATTAAACGAGTTGGCCTATATATTTGTCTACGGATATTATTAGTCACCTAATGATCAGTGTAGGGTCTAGTCAATTGGGACATGAAGTTGGGTTTACGGATAGCTTTGCTTTTAAGTTTCTGACACCTATGACATAACACATTCAACGAAGAATTTTAGGAAGATTATACAGGGACCGAAAACAATGTTATGCTAAAAATAGACGGAGGGTGCAATGAGTTTTGTTAATTTGTTTCCTACTCTTTGTCTTTTTTTAGTTACTTGGCTTCGACGGTAGTGTGTTTCACAAGACAGATCAATGAATTACAGTTCATGTAAATTATAATCTTCCGTATTCAGCCATAGTTCAACACGAGGATAAGGAACTTCCCTAAAGATTTTAAGAATTGTGATCCGCTAAGTTCAGCGAACTTTTTGAAAATATAGTGTTTTAATGCACTACACTCTGATAATCTGATTACAACTTACGTCCCTACGGTTCAATACAAGATGTTAGTTATATTTAATAAAAGTTATAAATATTTGTGGATATTTTATGATCTATGTAAACATCCGAAGTATTCTGCTCAGTTTGTAAAATTAGGTTCTGGTACTTAAACAACCCTTTCATGGTTGGTTTAATTGTCATTTAAATCTCAAATTAGTGATTTCTCCAATTATCACTTGCGGTAATCCTGTCGCTATCCTGCCCTTGAGTCCCCGAAATGGTCTTACAAAACACTAATTTGAGAATATGGTCCTACACGAAAATGAATGTTTTTTCTAATGATTGGCACATTAAAACAAAAGGAAATTTGATATGAGAAAAGTTCGACAATACACAGAAAGAACAGCTCAATGACAATAGTCTGTACTGTGGAATATTCTTTAAACGTATCCTTATTTTTCACATTTATTTTTTACAATCGTGGCCCACGCGTTCAGTTTATTATAGCCCTGATTGGGACATTCTTGAAAATAATACGGCATACATAAAGACTTATCATTAAATAAATATATATGCGATTTTAATACACTGCAGTTTTGTCAATAATATTGAAGTTGTGTCCTTAGCAGAGGTAATGGTGGATTCACAACACGTCTTTAGTATGCAGGATACACAATGTACGTTTGTACCTTATACAAAATCAGGTCATTGTTGGTTTTAATATTCCCAAAATTAAGGAAAGATATCGGTAGATGGAGATTGGTTGTCGGAAATGACAGAGTTTAAAAATTCCAGCTGGTATACTCACGATATATCGCTAATTTGAAGAAATCGTTATTGTGTAACATGTTATAACTTAAATGCAATCTATAATTAGATTCGGTATATCTCAAATTTAGTTTTTTACATCTTCAAATCAATATTTTAGCTCTAATTGGATTTCAAATATCTCGATATCGAGAGAACTCGTGATGTATCTAATTGTGCTTAAACTGATGTTTTAGCCCTCAACAATTTTGAGACAATTGCGATTGAGAGAATAGAAACATTTGATAAACACAGGTACGGATAATTGCATCTTACCGTCAGAATGTGCTCCTTTGTGATGATAAACATATCCATTAGAGTCATTCCTGTTGGTAGTTCAGACAGTTTCATTACAAAGAACGAGGCCTATAAAGACAGAAAACAAATTGCACCAAATCAGTGGCGCTGTTAAGATTGTGTAGCTTTCAGTAAGAAGCATAGCAGACCTCCTGTTAAGACGTCATTGTTATGGATCTCATTTTGCTCTGAACACCTGGATTTTGTAGCTTGCAGTAAGGAACATAGCAAATCCCCTGTTTAGACTTCATTGTTACGGCTGTCTTTTTCGCTCTGAACGCCAAGATTTTGTAGCTCTCAGTAAGGAACATAGCAAATCCCCTTTTTAGATGTCATTGTTACGGCTCTCTTTTCGTTCTGAGCCCCTAGATTTTGTAGCTTGCAGTAAGGAATATAGCAAATCCCCTGTTTAGACGTCATTGTTACGGCTGTCTTTTTCGCTCTGAACGCCAAGATTTTGTAGCTTTCAGTAAGGAACATAGCAAATCCCCTTTTTAGACGTCATTGTTACGGCTCTCTTTTCGTTCTGAGCCCCTAGATTTTGTAGCTTGCAGTAAGGAATATAGCAAATCCCCTGTTTAGACGTCATTGTTACGGCTGTCTTTTTCTCTCCGAACGCCAAGATCTTGTAGCTTTCAGTAAGGAACATAGCAAATATCCTGTTAAGACGTCATTGTTACGACTCTCTTTTCGCTCTGAGCGCAAATGCAATGCGAACCTTCTGACGGCCCCAAAACGGAATAGATCCAAATAATGAAAAATCCTTTTTACCAGTAGACAATAGCGTAATATAGATGTAGAATAAAGAGACTATAATAATTATCTTATGACATTTATAGCTTACAAAGAATGATGTCATTATGTTTGTTTGTTTTTTTTAAGTAGGCCTAAATTAAGGTCTTACCAACTTGATGTTATTTCCGCTTTCATCCGAAAACGTTATCTTGAAGACCTCCTGTAGACATTCCAAAGCCTTTAAAGTTGATCAGAATGTTATTCAACAAGGAATATTAGTTTTAATGCAATATACTTTTGTACGAAATCACACCCGAATATGCAAATTTTACCAAATACTATTTTCTAAACATATTGTCGGTCATCTGCGTTTATTGAACGACCTTTATTATGTATTGCTTTACTGACAACATTCATATGGAATGGTCCAGTTATATTCGCGACAATATATTTATTAATAGAACAAACCACGTCGAGTCAATATGTTCTTGTGTCGTATTTTTTTCTTCATTGAGCCATTGAGCCAAGAAATGGTGAACAAAGAGATGGTCTACCATATCACTTATTTTCCACACAACCTGGTAGACGCCCGTAATGTATTTATATTTAAAAAAAATGTTTAAAATTATGTATAAAAATAAATAATGCAATTACTGTTAAATTAAAAGTAGCAAGTGATACCCATAATGTAACAATCTTTATACATAACGGTTAGTGAGTGCTACCCTTAATGTAATATTGTTACGTAATAGTTAACCTTCCCCAGAAAGTTTAAGTCCACAATGTAATACTTACAAAATTACGGCGACCTTATCGTTAGACTTATTACAGCTTTCTAAATATTGATAGTGATGCAAGGTTTCAAAGGCAGCAAAAATACTCTTCCCGCGTAGTAGAATCAACGTTATCAAAGCACATTTCTTAAACCTTTCCCTAGAATTACTTGCAGTCGTTTTTTTACTCTAGTTATGGATGGCAAACCACGTGATTTAACCGTTTTTTTCTATATGAAGGTCCCGATGGTTTAGACCTACCCAAGCAACACACCATAATATTGCTTCTGTAATCGAAACGGGATGCAAATGTCGTATATACAGTCAGATCACGAAAGCCCATCTTATCAGACATATAGCCGGAGTTATACAAATCAATAATCTAAATGTATTACATGGCGGGCGCAAACCGTAAACCACCAGACCAAAATTTCTTTGCTGACCGAAATTGCAAAAACTAGAATGTAAACGTAAATAGTTACCTTTGTATTTATACTTGCCGCCTTATATACAATGAAGAGAAGGAGTATTAGCAGCACTAGAGCATAAAACAAAGATAACGTCCATATTTCAGAACCTACGTCGGTTTTTACCAGAGCATTGGCGCTGATACATATCGAAGGTACGGCCATAATGTAGATGGCCAGAACAAAATATTTAAACAAATCATTACCCTGATCCACAACATCGCACACGTCTTGATGAAACGCAATAACACCTCGAATAGGTTCGCGGAGACTTTTTGCTGAACTGTTCACACTATCTTCATTGATCCTCTGTAGTCGTTTAGAACATTCGAGAAATAAATGGCCGGTAATGTTACAGAACCCTGTGAATATGTATGCACAGAGAAAAGTCACCAATAATGCCGCACCAACCGCCATGGAAAACCACAGTTTGAACAGTAAATTAACAGCTATGTTTCCTTTACCAACATGACATGCAACCGGTTCACGTATGACTTTGAACATTTCTTCAGTAACTTCCAGAAGCATCATCAGGAACAGAAACACAGTTCGTATCGTGCAAAACAAAACCAAGCACCTTATTCCGTACCGATTTAGCCCAACAGCACACCAGGCAATCTTCAAACTATATCTATTTTGAATGGCACAAATTCGATAAAGAAAAGGCAACAATTTTTTGGAGAACTGGACCAGGTATACAAGCAATATCAGATAAGTTGTTGCAAGCGTAATAGACAAGTTAACACCAAGTTGTGACTGCACTGTGTACCCTATGTTGCCTGTCATACATGAACAATAGACAAACTTAATAGTGTTGCCCAGCATGAGGAGGTTGATCGATACGATGTAAGGAAACTGCAAAATGCCCCAACACTTGTTTTGCCTTTTCTGCGATTGGGAAACTGCGTCCTGTCTTTCACTGATTCCACAGCTACAGTTTTCCTTTAGATCCAAACGAGTAGACGTGTAGATAAATCCACATGTTCGCATAAGGAACAATAAGAGCTTTAAAATCTGTGCCACAAAACATTTTCTTTCCAATTCATGTACAGAAGAATTCTCCGTAGGTTTAACCTGGACTTTTGTAAGCTCCATTTTTATCCCAAAAAATTTCGCAAAGGAATTCCAAATTTACAAGAAAGTATTCTTAAAGTTTCTTTCTTTTCAATTTTGGTCAAACAATAAATAAGAGAAGAAATTATTCTCCGCTGAAGCGCTATAAGATAGGATATCCTCACACCTGTTAATCCTGTGACGGTCGTTTAGAGGAACATCACAACTGATGATCTTTATTGATTTGGCTGTAGGCCCGGAAAGCTGGTTATAATCACGGCGGTATTTCTTTAATTCTTATCAATCGATGCAGGCTCCCTCGATATCTGATTTTGTTGTGTATTGTGCTATTCACTACTATGACACGATAATGCACTCGGGATATTTGCCATACGGAAATAACATATTGCGAAAGTAAATGCGTTGAATGAGGTTTGGGTCAACATAGCAAGTGTTCCAAGTTAATCTCTGTCGGATAGAGCTGAGCACTGAAGAGCAAGACTAACACATCAGTTTAACCATTAAGCAAACGATCTAATTATTATATGTTGTTAATAAACAGATAACCGTCATGTGATTCGCTCCCCTGGTTGGAAACATTTACTTAATCGGTTCGTTGTGTCCGGGTCTGATTTCTGGTTTTCTAGGCACTTATTTATTAATACACACATTAAAATCTCATTATGCTCATTTCATTTTGATATCAAAGTCAGTTGTTCAACCCCGTTTCCTTTTCAATGGGACAAGACTGTAGAAATGAGAAATATTAAATTGTCTTTGTTCTGCAATGTATCATGCATTTGACAGAGTAGGTTACCAAATAAAACGGGCTGTATCATTTTCATTATTAGGAAGGTATGATTTGTTTAAAGCTTTCCATTAATTCTTTAAATAATATATATGGGTTTTTTTTGCAAGCAACAATTCATCACAGTCGCCTCTTTTGCAGTGTTGGTGACGATGCTGTCACTAGGCGTATTACACGAATCGGTGTGATTTATCTAAGTGACTTTGAAACGTTTGCAAAGATTGTGGTCAATTATTTAATACACAATCTATCTATAATCAATACACCTGAAATAAATGGTATAAAAAAACGACGTAAATTAAATAAATCTTCTGCCCGTGCTGTTCAGTTGAATTCATTTTGTACGATTTGTCCGCAAGACACAATACCGATGTGTAGATATCTCAATGAGGAGGGAGAGGCGTGTGGTTTGGGTTGCTTTGTATTAGATTTATTGAAGAAATTCGGCGGTGAAGAAGAGATGGAGTGTGTTTTTAAGGTGAAGAAGAGATGGGGGTGCTTTTAAGATAATAGCTTTCTTCCATCCTATGAGACACATAAGTGAAAACCATTGGAAATTGTAATATCTTTAAACGATGAAAATGTTCGCCTTTTCAAAGGCAACTTCAAAATAACTGAATGTGGCGGAAACACCAGGCAATCTTAAGCAGGAACTATTTTTCGCGCCTCATTTAGCTATTGGCAGTTTAAAGGCCAAGTACCCAGCATTTCTGCAGATTGTCACTGAGTACAAATTCTTCGTGGCAATTTTATTCAAAATTTACATGAAAGTGTTTTAGTAACCTGAGCTTGACATCAAACGACTATTGCCCTGAGCGACAGAACATTCTGATATTTATTTTCGCCACAATAGACTGCTGATATTTGAACCACCGGTAAAGAAAATCAACAGGTTTCAGAAAGGGAATTGACTGATTGAGAGATGATCTTATTTATGAAAACGTAAAGCCACCTTTCTAAGAAAAACAATGCCTGCTTTCTGGTTAACTAGTCAATTAACACAAATGTTATGAATAACAGGATCAATAGACAGTACACCTCAGGTCAAAGTAGGAACTGGATTAAATCAGGATATTGCACAAGTGCTAACATTCTGTACTATCTCCTTTAATGTTACATATGTTCACATTTTCTTTTATAACGTGATTTATTCCAAATGAGAAAACACACAGACAAATTCAACTTTTGTGGGACTGGCACACGCCATTATTTCTATATATCATCATCACTATCGTGCATTTTTTGATCTCGTTAAGACTATGGCTGTGAAGCTTACCATTTTGTCTGTACCTCCATTAAGCAACACCTAGACTCGATCCAGTGCCAGGGCGCCATGCCTGTGCACTGGGGCCATGACGTGGACTCCGATGAATGCACTTCAGGTAATGGACCAGTATCCGGACACGTCGGTGCGTCGGTATACATTATTTCAATGTTTTTTTTCTAAATTAAAGAAATTAGTCCGAGGAACAAAGCTTTACAGAATTAGGTCAGATTTTTTAAATTTGAACTGAACTTCAGTAGAAATACATGGCACAGCTAAATTCCGCGGCGGAAACTGAGGAGTGATAGGCTTTGAAATTCTGAAACAGTTGCGAGAAAAAAATCAAAAAAATCAGAAATCAAATTATAACAAATTTGTCATCTATATGACGAATTCCGTCATATTGGACGAAATTCGCCTTGCTGAAGAACATTTATTATCATGAAAAGAAGGGTGTTATACAGCACTTGCTGCTGTGTTAAAAGGCGCAAATTGGAGCCTTTGAACTTGACGACGATTCCCGTATAAAATGTGTGGATTCCCCACAGAGCTGGTGTAGCCTTCTTTCAAATACTCGGCATTTTGTCGTCTTCTAATGTTGACCTGTTTGCAATTAAATTGACCCGAAGCTGGATATTAGATGTTAAACTTCTCATCTGATTCGTATAGTTCATTAGAGTTTATACGACATTTGTATTGGTCTAGGCCTTCTGCAATTTAATTTGAAATCTTAAGGACGTTTTTTTTTCAGCCATCTGTGATATTTTTACGTTTTCTTAAAGTAAGGCCAAATCATTCATCCATTGCATTTTATCCCGTTATCTTCCTTTAAATTTCTTCCTTTTAAAAATGAACCTCATTTATGGTGGAAAGTTGTTTTGCTTGTCAAGTTTTAGATGAGATACACCATTTCAATTTAGATGTTCCAAAGTCTAAGCATAATGCTAAGCGCTATGTTATATTTTTTAAGCTTTTTACCTTTGACTGGATTTTAAATCCTGCTAAATTCACATCTGCGGTATCTAACGCTCTTTGTGTTTTTAAGATATGCTCATGTATAAATATATTAATCCACAAGTGCACGCAGTTTGAAGCCCTGTAAGTATAACCACTTAGCGTCTCTTGCTTCACGTGTGACTTTGTATTTGTTTTTCTGATTAAGTATTTGATTAAGAATATCAGGTCAGCTCAATGTCAAGTTGTGGGGGGCGAATAATCCTATAATAATATTACGTTTTGACAACACAATTTATATAAACTGGAATCGACCTACGCTCCTTCGCAGCGGCTATTGGTACATAACATATACTACAGTCTGAGTCCAGTACAGCGGTCCAGTGGTATAAAAATGGTATACTGGTCTGTAGTAAATGTATGTATTAATAGCCGCTGCGTAGGTGCGTAGAATTGACCGTAACTCCCTACTTATATTCTACTTTCTTTGTAGTCCTTTCATTTTTTTTTTTCGATATTACTATATATGTTTACCGAATCCAAGTCACTGCAGTTAATATCATTTAAATATTTTATTTTAACAACAGCCAAAGTAACATATATTTGTTTAAATCGATAGTTTAACCTATATTGGCCTAATATCACTCACTGTTAAGAGGCATTATTATATTTCCAGTAATACGTAGTTTTGTTTTGATATTGACATATTTCTGAAACAAGTTTAGGCGTTTTTTGTTTATTGAACAGTTTTCAGACGAAGGTTCTCGAATTAGGCTAAATATGTCTCTGGTGTATTTTGAAGAAGAAGAAAAACGATTTTTAAAAGACTCAGTCGTCCTTGGCAACATTTGTGTATGTGTTATTATATGCATTTCACCAATCTTTATGTACTTGTATCACCCGGATGACTCGGTCTACTTATCTTGTACTCTATGCATCTAAAATTCAAACATACGAAGTTATTCGAAATTGTCTTAAATAAGCTAAGTTTATGTAAGTGCAGTAAAGAAAATAGTACCCGTTTACTGACAATACAGATTGATATTAGCAAGACCTATCCAATGGTCCAATGGTCCCCAAGCTATGCGTCGTTAGGATACCAGTTTGGGATACGCTCTGGGATTGATTGGTATCGTCTGTCTTTGCTGTCGATGCCTGTAATTTAAAATGTAACGGACCTTGTCGACTGATGTCACGCCGCCATATGCCTGAGTGAAAGAACATTAAGCACGACATCAAACTGCAATTAAAAGTCCAAATTGAAGTTCAAGCCAGCATGAGTTTTTAATTGTTTGTTTACAAAATAAGAAATAATTTCTTATTAATATTTTTCCGCTTAAAATATACAGGGCTTCGGTGAATAGAAATAAAACTATAATAAATAAAAACAAAATTCAACTTGAGAAAGGTTGAATCAAGTAATATGTGAGAAACCATGTGTGTTGTTTATTATTAAAGACATATTTCATGTTTAATTACGCGACCTGTAATTTGGGGACTAGGGTAATAGTTATACGCATCAAGCTAGAGAGCAATGACTTATCACCAGAGATAGTTTGTGACATCATCACAGAGTTCGTATATACCCCTACTCTATTGCTCTAGCCACACAAATTAACAGTTAATCTGACTCATCTATATTTCATTCATCGATTATTTATTGATCATAATCTATAATTCATAGACCGATAAAGATAAATAAAATAATTGATATTTTGGAATGGTCTATCGATACCAAATATGATAGAATACCAAATATAAAGTGTTAGAATTTATCATTTGTCGAGAAATAAATTAATGATAAGGATAAATCTTTGCGAATTAAGAACTAAGATAGCGTTTTACATTGTCCTTGAACCTTGCAAGTCTTATTGTCATTGTTAACAGGGTGAGTAATGCGTTACAGAGACGGTCAGGAAATGTAAATAAATAATAAAGATGTTCACAATAATCAGAATTAACAAAATGATCATTTTTTTTAATTTGTATTTCACACTTAGCAATGCAATTCTAAGTTTAAAGTGCAAAAGTGTTATGGCCGTGTCCTCGATAACACAAACAATACCATCCAAATATGCGTGAGAGTCCACCTGTGTAATCTGCTTTGGTCAAAAGAACAACACCACTTCCTTTGTCAGGTTTCAAGATGACGAAACGCTATTGAAGCTGCTTGAGGAGTCGGATCCGATAAGAATCAGAAGAAAGTTCTTTATGGATCAGATTTTGACGCACAAGCGGTTCCCAGAATATTTCGGCACTGATACTCACGTTAGATTCTTTTGGACATGTTGCTAGGTCATGTTTAAGTCCGAAACGTAATACCTCCTTTTCTTCTTTTGTAAGAGTTTCATTTGTTAAATTCATAATAATCCGAAAGATAACACCTGATCCTACACTTACACCATCCAAATAACTTGATAACTAACTACGCTTAAGACTCGGCGGTTATGTAAATAATATCTTTCTTTATTGCAGGAACGAGCCAAAGGCTCTTCTCCTCAGTTATTGATACAGAAGTGAATTAAAAGTACATAAATAATACAATTTAACAATACATCAGGCGGAAAGTATTATTGAATGTGTGACACAATTTCATTTCGTAGGCACATCGCTTTCTTTATGTATTTAAATACAGATTGTAACGAAAAAGCAGCATTTGGGTTCAACAACTTATTGAATTTATATTTTGTCGGGAAATTACAAAAGTATTTTTTAAAACATGATTTTCGTATTTCCGAATATACAGGGCAGCATAACAAGAAATGGTACTCATCCTCAACTGATTTTGATTTACAAATTTAGGAAGTACGGTCTTCTCTGGGAATGTTGAAATATCTACCAGTTTCAACAGCGAGATCATGGTAACCACATCTGAATCGTGTTTGTAGTTTCACACAAGAATCTTTCAAGGATTTATCAATATCATATTCACAGCCACTTCTATAATCACCATTAATTAACCGATATGACTCATATCTTGACGATTCTCAAGTGACAGACAGTTTGAAACAAAGCTATTTTCAACATTTTTCTTTGCTACGTTTACAATTCTAGCAATGGGAATTTCATACATAAACAAATAATTCAACCCACAATCCTGTAACAGAGGCCTTATAAGGTTACTCCAGTGGTAAACCCTGCTTTCGTTTGGTGACCATATTGTTACTTATATAATTAATACATTAGAGAACCTTTGTTAGAGATGTATATACATACAAAACCTTTTGCTACAGCTGCTGATCACTTAATGGAGGATTGGTGGGGCTTGTCCCAAGAAGTATCGTTTCAATTGTCATGTTGTTAGGGGCGTTTCTGACTGTCCCTGACATAGCATTCTCCGGACCGAATCCAAATTCTGTATGAAAATGTGGACTAGAAACAGCTAATGGTGTTGCAATCGCCATACGAACTTTTGTATATGAGTAAGTTACCAGCTGCTGCATAGAAATTGTTTTATTTTACCAGATTTCTTCCCCGTATTCCACCATAAACCAGACACGATAAATTGTCATATAAGTTAAATACCTTAAGTACGATGTTAACAATAAAAGATTGTTTCATTTTTTATTGTTTGATTGGGGTTTGCCGTACTCAAAGGTTATTTTAATTATATGACGGCGGGCCAGCCCAATCAGTGAAGGAAATCATCCCAAACGATGCTGGCAACGTGCAAGACAGGACAAAACATTTACATAACATTAACAAAACAGGACACCACAGCAAATCGGCATGCTGTTTCCCTTAACTCAGAGAGCCCCAGGGCACAGGAGGCTCTCACCCAACCACCCGCACCAATGAAACAAATAAAAGAATTGATTTTATGTAACCATATGCATGCATTGGTCCGTATCCACTGATTGAAAGCTTCAACACATCATTTTGCTCTAAAGCTAGGTATTCGTGAATAGAAAAGAAAATATAGATATAATAAATAAACATTCCCAAAGAATAAAAACACTATTTATGCAGCTAACTTATAACGTGTAACTGGGTAAATAAAACATGGCGACAAAATATAACAAATCCATTTAAATATATATAAAAAATAAATTTAGGTAGTTATGTCTTATCACATAAAAATATGTTATAATAGATACAAATGCCCAAAGAAGAAAGATAAACACTACTTATGCAGGTAATTTATAACATACACCTGTCTATATAAAACATGGCGACAAAATAAAAATCCATCAAAATATATATAAAAAGTAAATAGTAATATATATTTAAATATAATTTATTATTATTTATCTATGACATTCTTTTGCATTGTGGCGTTGACAAATATCAATGTTATTTTTTTTTCTATCCTTTTGAAAACAGAAAAATCAACCAATAAACCGGGAGACAAACGACGTTGTGAGAACTGACCATGATGGGGTATTTAATCCCAGAGTACATTTAATAATAATTCCATTTTGATTAAATAACCAAACATAGTTTGAAAAGGCGGCAATTAAAACACTGAACTCAGGAAACATCTTCTGTCTAATGGTAGCTATTGTCTTTGTTCTCCAGTCAAGCTGGACGTTGGTGTACGTACATTAATGTCATGGCTCTCATTTCGGAACTCTAATAGCCTCCAAGCACATCAGTTGTTTATCATAATGCATTGTGGCTGAAACCAGGGGTCGATTGAGTAAACATGGCGGATTTCAGACTGATTTTACATAACAGGTCGCTGTGGGCATTGTGAGTAAACGGTTATAACCTGGACTTACGTAAACAAAACAAAACTTAAACAAAGGTTTATGCAGTTGGGCCCGGATTACGTCCATAGTGCATTGCGGTAAACATCTGCTGACGTAGTTATGGGTGGACCTTATTAAGAAATCTATCTGGCTAGTGTTATGTGAAACCTGTTTCTAATCTTTTATCTTGAAAGAAAACCCAGGCCTTTGAAATTTTATGACCTGAATGGTTCAATGTATCCCAGAGACAAACATTTAGTCATGGTTACTCAATTTGGCTTTACAACACAACAACGCGGGGCCTGTACGCGTATCGTTGGGTAGGCACACAACAGTTTATGTTAGGAGACAGTGAACGACGAATTTGGTGAACCAGTTTTAAATGTGTCGAGAGATGACTGGGCTTAGAGGCGATTTTATGGCTAGCTAATTCAATTGCACGTATCCAAAGGCGGACTCAATTCAGTGAAATCTTTCAGAATAATATAAATATTTTCTTAAGATGTTAGATGTTATTTAAGATTCATATTTGTTTAAAGACACACAATTGTCCATTAGATGCTCAAAACAATACACCGAAAGACACACAATTAGCTTTGTTCTAAAAGAATTCACAATAAAAAAATTCTAACCCACTCAAAGCAAATGTGATAAAAGCGAGAATCGCAAACCATATAAAAATAAGCAAAGATGGCGGCGATCCACATCAGCAAGGCAGAGAGAGAGAGATGTGAAGATCCAGATAAAACTGTAACCCACTTTATATCCGATCCTGTCTGTGATGAATGTTCCAGACGCAGAGAACCCCACTCCGACCAAGTCTGATGAGGATATTAATTCCATTGTGAAAAACATATTTTTTCTCAAAGCTTGGGTTTCTGAAACGATTACGGTATTGTATGTCACGTGACACGGCTCTTAATTTTTTTTATACAATAATGTTTACCACATTTTGAATGTTTATGTACAGTTCGGAGTAATGCACCCAATAAGGTGAATGTAGACAAACTTTTTAAACTACAAAAGCGGGCAGCCAGAATTATTTTAAATGTCACAGATATTTTAATTCCTACTGTACAACTTTTAGAATCCTTAAAATGGATGCACATATGCGACTGTTTCGTTTTTAAAAGAGCTTGTCTAATGTACATGTATAAAGTTCTGAACGATTTAGCTCCAGAATACTTAAACTGTTTTACACAAGTTAACAATGTTCATAAGGGAACTGCAACAACTAATGACTTATATATTTACTCATGTACAACTGAATGTTTTAAACGTAGTTTTAATTCTTTAGGTGCTGTTTTATGGAATGACCTTCCGGAAGATGTCAGGAATTCCTCAAGTTTAAACACCTTTAAAAGGAGATATTTAACAGACTATTTTAAAAATAGGTAACCTAGTTTTCATGTATAAGATCAAGGAGGTAGTAGAGCCTACTTGTATTTTTATTATGATTGGTATTTTCATTCCCGCGATTGGGTGTGTTATATAACGAGTACTTATATAACGTGTGTGTTTGCGTGTGTGTGTGAGACCGAACTTCTGAAAATACGTGTGTTATGTGAGTATTTAATTATGAATGATAACGTATGGAAAAAGAAAAAAAAGGCAAGCAAAATTTTCTTTCTCTACATTTATACAAATATATATATGCCAGTACCAGATCATCAGAATAACCCAAAAGAACAAAAACATTTGTGGGTAGTGTCTAGATAAAAAAAAAGACACTGTTTCGATGCCCCTGTGTCAGTGCTAACCGTGGAGAAAGATTCGCAGCCTTTACCTGGATAAAAGTCGATCGTTTTACCGTGCGCCTCTGTAGCTCAATCGGTTGGAGCGTTGGTCCTGCTGGACAAAGGTCCGAGTTCGAATCCCGGTGGAGGCCAGCATAATTTTCTTTCTCTACAAAAATATATAAATATGATTTATTGTTATTTTGGACAAATATTTATAAAACTAAAAATAGCATGTTTACTAACCCTTTTTAATAAGTATGTATATACGTTTATATAGGGCCACATTGTAAACTAGCCTTTAGCTAACTGTGCTTTACCCTATGGAAATAAAGTATTCATTATTATTATTAATATTATTTCAAGTTCAGAAAGAGAAATGAAGAAAGAGAATATGTAACCACAACACATCTACAAAGAATAACCTTACTGCCTAAGGATCCGACGCTATTTCAAAGGTTGTAATAGTGCAAAACGACATAGCTTGTTGATATACAGATATACAGAATATAATAAACCTTAAATGTGCCCTGTAAGAGACGAGATATATGTGACATTCAATATTATTTACTCTTTGGCGTTTTTATACTCACTTTACACCGCGGTGAAGCGGGTGGCTGGGTGGGAGCCTCCTGTGCCCTGGTGCTCTCGGAGCCTAATTGCATATGATGATTTATTGTGTCCTGTTTGTTTCATATTATGTTGCACGCATCGTTTACTGTGATTTGCTTCATCTATTGGGCTGCCAGGCCGTTAAAGTGAAATAATCTTGAATATGGCGTAAAACCGCTTCCAAACAAAAACACATCGCGGTGTAAATATTTACATCCGGTGTAAACGTTTTCACCGAGTTTAATTACTTTTGTTTATCACCCTGGCAACTATTACACATCACCTGGCTGTGAACCATTTTATCAACGCAGTATACAAGTTTTCACCAAGGTGTGAACATTACACCGCAGTATAAATCTATATTCAAGCCGCGGCCCTAACATTTATTTTCAAGTGAAAACTGTTTATGTTATTTTGCATATCCTGTTGGTATTTCGTTTGGTACAAACCACAGTTTTGATGCAAACCATCTATGTCTCTGGTTAACGAGATGAAATGAACATTTTCGCTGCCGTTTAAAAAATTTCCAAAAAGGTTTGAACTTTTTCGCCGCAGTCGAAACGCTTTCACCAAGGTGTAAATGTCCCCTATAAGCCACAGTATATAGGGTATATATGCTGTACCTACAGTACAGAGCATATACAGTATATAGTATATATAACTATTGTGTTTATGTCGGGACTTTACACCGAGGCATAAACGTTTTAACTTAGGTGTAAATATTTACAACCCGATGTAAACGTTTTCGCCCTGCTGAAAACTTTTCACCGCCGTGTAAACTTTTAAACCACACTTGGGTGTATACCTTTTTTACCGCGGTGTTAACAGTTTAGCAGCTTTAGTTTCACCGCGGTGTAAACATTTACCCCACAGTATAAACTTTCCCAGATAAAATTCACTCCCTGAAAATATTCAATGTGAGACCGCACTGCATATATTTGAGATAAAACTATTCACGTTACTTTATTCATCCGCAGAACCCGATTGTTTTTACGATTGTTGCAACCGACGGTTTTGATGGAAATAATTACTGCGCCTGGTTATCAAGATAAAATCACTTTTCAACTGCTACTGTCTAGCGGACCAAAGTCAAAACTCGTTAGCTGACAACACATGGGTAGACAGGTGTTGAGAAAAGAATATACTTCTTACACTAAGACCCGTCAGAACTAACATCAATTTCATATATGTTAATTTCTTAAAGTACTTGTTTTGCTCTAAGCATCAATGTCGACTTGCTCAAGATAGTTAACGTTACCGAAGCAGAAATGTTAACATTGTTCATCCATGTGTAAACTTTCACCGAACACCGGTTTGTAAACTTTTATCATCGCTGTTTATTTATAATTGATTTAATGTATAACATAACAATGGGGGTGAGAAATAGCCCGGAACAAACGGTTGAGACTGATGTTGACCTTGATTTTTCTGTTAGTTATGACAGGTAACAGAATATCCAGTTGCCCGGCTTTCTTTCCGGTTGAATGTCTATCCCTCTTTTTGTAAATACTGTCTGCTTGTCCACTGGCTGTTTTGCTGTCTTTTTTTTTTCTGTTTTTTCTGACTTTCCTGCTGTCTGGACGTCGGATTATGCTGCTTCTTTTTCGGTTCTCTGGTTGTCTGGTCCATTTGTTTGTCTTGTGTTTTTTCTGTACATACTGTCTTGCTGGCTTTCTGGTTCTCTGGCTATTTTGTTGTCTTGTTGCCTGTCTGTTTGTCTCCGTTTTTTTATCTGACATTCCTATTGTCTGTATATCCGTCGAACTGCCTTTCTTTCCAGATGTTTTTGCTGCATGTCGGAGCTTATGGTGGTC